>NQIM01000103.1:49883-104083 GCA_003426235.1 Xylaria polymorpha | reverse complement strand
GTAAACAAACTTAATAATAAATAAATAGTTAAATCGGTATATATTTTTAAATAACGGTTTATTTTTTTTTATTATAGCTATTTAAATAAAATAAACGGTATATATTTACCTATATAAAATACTTACTATTTATATATTTAATTAAAATAGGACAAAGTTCTTTATAGGTTATACCTACTTAAAAAATATACGGATACCTTTAGGTTAGCTAGGGGGGGCTACCCTCAGCTTATATATAGACTCCGCTGGACTCATTAATCCCGTTAGAGATCAGGATCGGGTATCCACTGATCTACAGTAACCTACTATAGGATTTGGTGCGTTTGGAGGTAAAGTAGGTATTCTGCGGTCCGGCCCGATATGCAGCTAGCTGCTAAGATTGGAGCAAGCACGCTAATTTAAGGAGGAAGGCCTGGGTAAAGCCAGGTAAGCTATACTCAGCCATTAAGGATTTATATTTTAGGAAGAGTAGGAGGCGAAATATAACCCAAAAATCCGAGATTTCCTCTGGTTCCTTATCTTTGACATTAGATTGCCGTCCATACTTAGTGCTTGTTGGATATCCTCGACCGCGACATTAAACATTACTAACTATGTCGTCTAAGAGACCTGTACGCTTAACTGAACAATGGGACAAATCAACGTACCAAGACGCGAGTAATCATCAAATCGCAAAGTGTATACGACAACACCGGGCAAGACGAGCACATCCTAGATCATAAAATTGTCAAAGTCAAAAACGCACACTTGTATCAACCAAAGTGGCTCACAAAACGACTCTTCGCGGGGCTTATTCTCTTATCAACAACACTCTGGAGCACGTTGGTCGTTCTATGGTGCGTCGTATCCTCGCAAGACGGTCTGTCATTGAACGTGACCTCAAGTCACTATGCATGGACTTATGGGTCCACTGCCATTCTCATTCTCGTCCTCAGCATGTGGCGGCAAATGGACTACTATACCAAACTCACACAACCTCGGCGCGAAATGATGTCGACATATTCCAGTCCGCAGCGTTCTATTATTCTCGACTATGTCTCCCCCATGCATGTCGTTAGCTTGTTCAAGTCACTTCGCTAAAGGCAATATCCAGTTGTAATGTCTATTGCGAGATTCATATTGACAAAGCTCGCCATCTTAGTATCCACCACGCTATTTCTACTGTAACGGACATTACACTCAGAGACGGTGCCTATTCAATATAGGACATCGTTCAATTATTCTAGTATCTGGTCCCAGCTGCCTTCTTGAGACTAGATTAACCACGAGTTTCTCCATTATACCTGGTCAAAGAACAATTCCGTCACGAATTTGCCCTGGGAGTTCTTGAGTCAACTTAACGGGCAGGCCCCGGGTCCGATCCATGCGAGAGATAACAAAATATTTCAATCCTTCACGTTGTCGGCCTTGAATAACAGCAGTATTTGGATTATTTTCCACCTAGAAGACGCGTAATACAAGGTGTTGAATTTATATAATTAGAACTAAAATTCGAAGTAATTAGGTCAGCAAGATCTTAGCCGTTATAGCTATAATAGTGGCCACATTCTTACACAATGTTTAATTATTTTACACGATGTATACTATAGATCAGCAAAGCACACTGGGACACCTTAAATCACGCTATTGTGCAGCTAGAAAAGGGTGGCGGCGTTTTAATGCCGTAGTCGCCAGAGCCATATTTAAATATCGAGAGTCCAGATGCTGCTGATATCGAGGCAGTGAGTAGATCCTCTCATAGGTATCGTCAAGCTGCGGGACAGGATCACGTCAACACTAGAGAAGATTCTTTAGCCCGTCCAGATACAGTATATATGCCATTCGTCACTCAGAATGCCAGGTCCCTACTCTTCCCGTAAGTACTAGTGACGAATGGGGGATAGTAGGTATTTGGGGAAATGCGGGTGTGGGGTTTACCAGGGTGATCACACTACAGTACCTAACATAAAACTAACCTGGATCGGCGGTTTCTACCGACTACGGTATGTATTTTGATATCCGTGCATGGTCTTTGGAGTAATTAGGCTCTATCGCGGCAGGCATTTAGCCAAACGCACTGATGCAGTTGAGGTCCCAGACCAGAATCAGCATCTGATAAACGGCGGTCCGCCCGCTATAAATCCTCAACCTGCGTCCAACTTCTTCCTAGTCGGCGAGCTCTCGTGCTGGAGAACTATTGTACATCTCATTACAAGTCTTGACATGTCTACAGCAATTGGGACAACACCAGGGGGGCCACAAGCTACACTTAATTACACCACTTCGGAGGCGGGTAATCCGTTCGTGGGAAGTTGGTATGCGGATCCGGGCTCGGCGATATATGACGGACTCTTTTGGGTATATCCAACGACATCATGCGCCTACAACGAGCAAACGCATATAGATGCCTTCTCGAGTCCCGACTTGATCAATTGGACCAAGCATCCCAAGGTCCTAACAGTAGGAAACGTGGCCTGGGCAACAAAGGCATTGTGGGCTCCAACACCGATCTCTCGAAATGGAAAATATTACCTATATTTCAGCGCCAATGACATCCAGGAAGACGAGGTCGGAGCATTCGGCGGCATTGGTGTCGCGGTGGCAGATAAGCCAGAGGGTCCCTTTGTCGACGCAATTGGCAAGCCGCTAATTGGGAGCTACCACAACGGCGCACAGCCGATTGACCAGGATGTTTTTGTCGACGACGTTAGCCAAAACGCCTATATTTACTACGGTGGCCACTCACACGCCAACGTAGCTATGCTAAACAAGGACATGATTTCCATTGGGGCTTTTAATGACGGCACAGTGTTCAAGGAGATCACGCCAATAACTACGTTAACGGTGCAAAGATGGTTAAACGCAACGGCATATACTACTTTATGTGGTCAGAGGGCAGTTGGACCGGGCCCGACTACCGTGTCTCGTACGCGATGGCGGATAACGCTCTGGGTCCTTTCGACAGGCTGGCCACAATTCTGCAGCAGGATAGTGCCGTCGCGAAGGGAACCGGCCATCACAGCGTTATTCACGTCCCAGACACGGATATCTGGTACATCTTGTATCATCGTCGACCGCTAAGTGAGACTGAAAGAAACCATCGTACTCTTGCATACGACCGTATGTATTTCAACGAAGACGGCACGATCCAGCCAATCGTTATGCTTGTTAAAGACAATTTCGCCGACGGCGCTATGCTTGACTGGACTACATACGGCGGAGAATGGTCAGTACAGGGCCAGCATCTCACGGCGAAGGACACTGGTGGCGGCATGGCAATGCTGGATACAAACTTTACGGACTGTGTGTTTGATACTGCAGTGGCAACTATCAAGGGGAACGGGCACCCGGGATTACTCTTCCGCGTGACGGAGCTCTCGAGAACGACGCACAAATATAAGGGGTACAAGGCTGCCATTTCGCCTTCAGGCGTTATCACCCTAGGCAAAGCTGACCTTGGAACCTTTACGGACCTAGCTCAGACGAGGATGGATATGGTTTTGGGAAAGGAATACCACGTTAGAGTAGTGGCGATAGGAAGCGATATCAAGATTTTTGTGGACGATATGGACAAGGCTAAAATTCAGTTTACTGATGGGTCGTTTGCTGCGGGAGCGAACGGCGTAAGAGTCTTCAACGCGGCTGCGAAGTTCGGCTCGGTGTCGGTCGCTAAGCCGCCATGTTCCCAACATCAGAGACCGATACCCTCCGTTATCAACAGTGGCGGCTCGAGCGACGCAAGTTCTTGGAACGATGTCCCAGAGAAGCTTTTTACCCATTATGATCTGGATAGTTCCGACAAGGAGATGAACTCTGATGTCAAGCGACCGCGATTCTCGCTCTCGTTTCTATTTTGTGGTGTTAGTGGACTCTTCAAGATGAAGAGGATTCCAAAATCGTAGCATCCCATGGTTTTTCTCTCCTCCTCCGCGGATACAGTTATCACACATGTCCCTCATGTATTAGTAGCCGCTAGCAGCCAATGAAAACAATGGGGTTTACACACTGATTGAACATGTGGTGGGAATTGTCGGGCTCATGGTCGGAGACCCAGAACAGTTGGTGATGCCTTTAAAAGTCGATTGTACGCATTAAGAAAGCTTTTAGGCTGGCGTAACATGTGTTTTTATAGCGAGACCTATTAGTGAATAATTTCTATAGGTGTGAATACGTAGCTGTCGGAGCCTACTTCTCTGCATGTCAGTCAGCATTGGGGAATTTAAGCACAACGACGCAGATCAACCTACCATAGGCGTAAAGTAACGACTGTAAGGAGGTAGGTGTAATACTTCCATTACAATGCTACCATTAGTATATACCATTTCATCCTTCGACTTGGTAGTAATAGGAAACGGCCGCTCGATATCTTTTAATTATAACAACAGCTAAGAAGATTGTTATGGGGTTTTGTTTCTAGAGTAAACTTGGGTTACCGGTAGGTCGCTATAGGGTAAATGTATGGGTTAGGGTTCAATATTATTGATTTCTAAGTTTTTCTCCTAGAGTTGGGGGGCTTTTAAGTCTTATATAGCCTCTTATATACTGTATAATGCTTTAGATCCGAGGTGAGACCTACCTTCGACCCTCCTGCTACCTTAGTGCTTGATAAAGATGGGGATTGTTATTATCCTGCCTACCCCTATTATTCGGCTGTGTACGACACGATCAGAGTCTCGGAAAAAACCAGGCTGCTCGCCAAACGCTAGCTTACCTTCTCTAACCCGAAGGCAATGCCAATGCACAAGATTATTCCATGAGAAACCGCCATGGCTGTCGACAGTTCAGGCACTCCATGGCTAATTCGAAGAGCATCCAAATCCGATACGGAGAAAGTATTGATCCCAGCACGTGAACAGCACAAGTCAGCAGCCAATCCACGATTATGTTAAACTGTCACTATAAGGCGTGGAATTATAAAAGTTTAGGTGAAGACAGTAGAGGAAATAGTCTGATAGAAAAAATACGAGGAATTTAATTTGAACTATCACGATTATAACACTACTTGTATAATTTTCTCGGTACGAGCGTCATACCCCTCCTTCCCTGATGCGACCCATGCTTTTGAAGAAGTTACGCCTCCTGCCTGGCCATGGGGTTACTTAGGCCTCTAAGGTGTATGCTTGGGCCAAAACTGCCAAGCTTTGATTGGAGCTGGTGCAGACATCTCATGCAGCCATTGATATTAACCCCGCTCGATGTAAAAAGTACTCGAAGGCGTACCAACAAAGAACACAGCCTGAAAAGCAGAAGCCACTTATTGAGTAGGGCTCCGGTGAGCCATCGGTGTGATAGACAAGGATAATACGAGCACAACGGTATCGGGATACAAATCGTACATGCGCAAGGAGATTCGCTTACTATACCGTAGGCAGAGACTTGGGGCGAACGTGAACAAACAGTATCATCAAGTCCTCCTGCTGCGGAGTTTCATGATGCCTCTATCCTGACCTTGTCTAGATACCTATCTAATATCGAGTAAACCCGCAGGAGCTGCCGGAGTGGAGCCTAGTAAACCCAGAGCTTAGTCAAGCGCGGCAACCGACTAACCAACATCAAGTAGAAATACTTAGATGTTGTCATGATATTAAGGGATTGCATCGCCGTCATTATCATAGGCCCTGCTCGCGAAGTAGATTATATATACGTATCGTTGTCCGAAGGTCTCTAAACCACCTTGGGGGCTAAACTGACCACCTATACGCAGCAGTCGCTTTGTTGTTGCTTTGTTGTCGCGCGATCTCGATCTGTGTGCGATCTACAGTAGCCAGACAGCCACATTTGTTGCCGGCGACTCGTTCTAGGAGCCTACCCCAATTTCATGCCACGGGGCGTTTCCGGTGGCCGGAAACGCATGGGTGTTCTCCCTTACCCCGCCACTGCGCTGTACACTGGTCTACAAATTGGCCACCCTCCCCAGTTCATTGAGAAGCGACGCCCTCAACACTTGTATTGCGTTCTAGGATTATGCTTCCCGTGTTATCATCTCTTTTCGCAACATGGCTAGCGACTCCCCCAAAACTATTCGTGTGGCGGCTGTTCAAGCCGAACCGGAATGGAATGATCTGCAAAAGGGCGTTGACAAGACCGTTCGCTTGATTACGGAAGCTGGCAAGAATGGCGCTAATGTCATGGGTTTCCCCGAAGTTTGGATACCTGGCTATCCCTGGTACGGGCGATGAGACATATAAAGTCTTCTAGCTTGAAATCGTACGTGTACTGACGTTATCCAGGAGCATCTGGAGTCAGTCGGTGGCTGACAACGGCGAGTTCATGATTGAGTATTTCCGCAACTCCATGGAGCGAGAATCCGAGGAGATGAACCGTATTCGGGCTGCTGTTAAGGAGGCTGGACTCTTCTGTGTGCTGGGCTATAGCGAGAGGTATCGAGGATCCCTATATATCGCACAGGTAAGAGGACTGGCCAGCTGACTCATTACGTCCCTCACAAACCATGGTAATAACATCCTCCAGTCATTCATTGACGAAAATGGTGATATTGTGCATCATCGCCGAAAGATCAAGCCAACACATGTCGAGCGCAGTGTTTGGGGTGAAGGCCAAGCCGAGTCCCTCAAGACTGTGGTGAAGAGCTCGTTCGGCAATATCGGAGGCCTGAACTGCTGGGAGCATACACAGACCTTGCTGCGGTACTATGAATACTCGCAGGACGTCGATATCCATATCGCTAGCTGGCCACCAATTTTCAAGGAATGCGAGGAAATGCAGTATCACATATCGAGCACAATGAGTGGCCGCTTGACTCAAACAATGTCTATGGAGGGTGCTTGCTTCACCGCGATCTGCTCGCAGGTACTCTCTGAGGAGAACATCGTAAAAAACAAAGTTGATAAATGGGGCTTCGTCAAGGCTCCAGGTGGCGGATTCTCTATGATTTACGGACCCACGGGCGAGCCTCTCGTCGATGCCCCAGACCCTGGCGAGGAGGTGATCCTCTACGCTGACCTGGATCTTCGGCAGAAGTGGCGCGCGAAACAAAACCTGGATATCGTTGGCCACTACTCCCGACCTGACCTTCTTAGTTTGAAAGTCAACACCAAAGCAGCCAGCCAAGTCGAATTTACTTAGAAACACTAGGAGTGCTATATGGGATATAATATGTGTGGAAGTTTCCGTAACAATGGCTTGAGGACATGAGCTTGGGAAGACAATTGTATTTCCAATAATATCTTGATGAGGTAAAAAATCCTCATGGAGGACTTAACACTCACTTAGTTAACTGGAATATCCGCAGGTTATCTACAGCCCTGGATAGTAGAATCGCCTACACCTGAAGGTAAAATCACGTCGCAAAAAGATTGGTACAGAAATAAAACCCTGCCCTTTAATTACCCTCGAATATTTATAGCCATGTGATATATATACCTAGTATCTGTTACACCGCCCTAAATTGCCAAACCCGTACCGCACCGCTCCGCTCCATCACAGCCCATATACCCCTTAAAAATAAACAGGTTTTGGGCATGAGTTTGGGCACTTATTCGAGCCCCGGCTGCGACGGGTAGCCGGCCCGTGCGGGCGCACTAGGCCAGGTCTCGCGATAACCCCTATTCCGTCCCGCTTGACCTGCTGAATACATAGATTGATCTACCACCACGAATCTTGTTAGCCAGGAAATTCCCAATAAAGTTTGTCTTCGATGAGTTCGATGAGCTTGATACGTGCAGTCCGGGCTTTCTATGCAAGCCGCTACGTCTGCTGTTCCAGCATGCTGTCATTCAGTGGGCAGTCTTCGAGCTCCAGCAGGTCGATGCGTTCCCAGTATATATCCATGTCTGCTCTCGACTGCTGCTGCTGCTTCTGTTGTTGTTCTTAGACAAAAAGCACATACATGGGGGTATTGTTGTACATACGCCATTTTCCTAGCACGATGCCTGTCCACGGCTTTTGAAGTAGCGCCAATCGCAGAGAGCGGTAATCGCCATCGCCACGGCTGTTGTCGCCCTCACCCGTCCGGGTGAGCGAGAACCTACCCTGACATACGAAATCGCCGGCGCACACCGTGCCCATTCATTCGTTGGACTTGCCAAACAATTCTCTTGTATTGTGGAGCCGGACCACAACTGCGCTAGCTGTGATCTCTAGGATGTGTTGTTGGCCCGACCAGAGGTCTTTGCTGCTCTCGTCGTTGGTGCACAGTAGGTCGTAGTAGCGGTTCCATGGTACGGCACCGCTGTCTAGGTCACGAGGGATAATGGACAGGTCCAAGTCAAGTCCATCAGCGCGGCGCCAGAGAAACGGGAATGTCTTGCCGTCGACCACGCCATGCCATCCCGTCCACGACCAGCGGCGTGCAGCCATCGTCGTTGCGTGCATCAATATCGATGCCCGCGTGGGCTAGGAACACCGTGACCACCCTGGCGACCCTGGCGTCGCCAGCCTTAGCGGCCCGAACGAACAGCCTCCAATACTTGTTATCAGCCGTGTCGCTGATCTTGCCGCGTAACATCAGTACTTCCTAGCTCACGCCGTTACCAGTGCCCTCGGTTTTAAACGGGGGAGGAACAACTAGAGTGGAACGAAGGGTTCTTTTATGGTGTTGCCTTTTTCTTTCTTTCAGCAGATACGGCGGTCCAATTAGGAGCCCCCATGAGGAGGTAGTTATATAAGCAGGCCGTAGGTAGGTAGGCCCCTTGCTCTGCAATGCTCGTTCCAGTGATAAGATTTGCAAGTAAAAGATACTAGTTTAAGTCTTATATGCTACCTACGTATTATCTTTTAGCCTATAGATGTTGCTCTTAAATGCATATGTGAGCTGCAAGTCTCGGGCTGGCTTTCGGGCCTAAAGACTCAAGCGACAGACCACATCTAATTTTGGTAGTGCGGGGTATAATCGGGTTCATGATAACATAAGGGAGAACATTCTATTTATTATTTCAGATATTCAACGTCTTCGTTCAAAATTATTTTCTAACTTTGGGTGCAGCGTTCACGATCGTGGCCATGAGAGTGTCATCACAAGATTGGGAGGTAGAAGCGGCGGCTAAGAGGGCGGATACCCTGAATAAGATTCCTTCTAAATGGAGACTCAGCCCAACAGATGTCAGCAAAGCTGAAAAGCAAAGAGATCTCACGGGTTCCTTCGTCCATCAATTTCTCGATGTTGTTGAAATATCAATCATCTCCAAGGACACTATTCAACTCATCGAGGAAATGAAAGAAGGCAAATTGACTGCTATTCAAGTCACAAGTGCCTTCTGCAAAGCTGCTGCGATTTCCCATCAGATCGTGAGTCAAATATTCAGTGCAGTATGTTGTGGGTCTACTAACACTCTTCATGTTGTAGAATAACTGTCTGCACGAAATATTCTTCGACCAAGCTCTCGAGCGTGCTGCGTGGCTAGACGTTCAGTTTTTGGATAAAAAATCAACTGTTGGGCCTCTTCATGGGATTCCAATAAGCTTGAAAGATCAATTTCATGTCAAAGGTGTCGACACTACCATGGGATATATCGGATGGATAGGTGGTAACCTTGGCATCTCGGATCCCAAGCAGGCCCATCTAGCTGAAAGTCAAATTATCACCGAGCTTTTATCCCTCGGGGCAGTCTTGTACTGTAAAACCAGCGTGCCTCAAACCCTCCTATTTGGCGAGACCAAGAACAATCTGATCGGCGAGACACTGAACCCAACGAATCGAAACTTGTCATGTGGTGGCTCTTCAGGTGGTGAAGGCGCTTTGCAGGCGCTTCGAGGCAGTACTCTCGGCCTCGGCACAGATATCGGCGGTTCCGTGAGAATTCCGGCAGCTTTCAATGGCATATTCTCTCTGAAGCCAACCCCAGAGAGACTGTCTTATCGCTGTGTTGCAAATAATAATCCAGGGGAGAATACCTATCGCTCTACGGTTGGTATCCTGAGTACTTCTGTCGCGGTAGAGTGGATCTCTACAAGTGAGGCTATTTGCACAGACCCTTGGCAAGGGGTTTATGCTGTTAGATTTAAGGGGTGGAAATGATGGCCCCATTGAGTGGATTCTCTACCCACACTTATTTAATATGGCGTGTACGAACGCGAAAATATAACTTTATATATAATTAATTTAATTAATTATTAATTAATTAGAATTGTTTAATTTAGCTTTAATAATAATATTAAATATATAAGACTTTTAATTGTTAAAATTAAGCGATTTTAATTAATTAATAATTAATTAAAATTATTATATATAAAGTTATATTTTTGCNNTTGTGCGCGCTATATTAAATAGGTGTGGGTAGAGAATCCACTCAATGGGGCCATTATTTCTACCCCTTAAATCTGACAAAGAGTATTTATTAAGCCTATATTCCTGGCCAACTGCTTACTCATGCTTTCGCGCTTGTGAATGCTAAGGCCGCCGATTTAAGGTAATCGCTTGTTGGTTACTGGAATATATAGGTGGTTCATTACTTCGCTAGGGTTGGGTTTAGGCTTTTTGACTTTGAGTGTGAGAGGGCTGGTTTCTAGCTCTCTATCATGTTGGCGTTTGCGCTGTAGGTTTGAGTCCTGACCCGTCGACTTGAGGTTTGGTGTTGAGGGAATTCTATAATGTATCGCGGCTAACGAAGAGGATCTGGATAGCTGGTTGCCTGCCTAATGGTTGTACGCCTTACGTGTGTGATATGACAGCAGGCACATGAGTGAAGGCAAGGCTCCAATAATAGTGCTATATTGTGTCCGAAAATCTACAGATTATGATGGGGTCAACACAGGCACCAGGTTTAAACACCTAACATACATATTATTGGGAACTAATATTCTACTTAAAGAGAAAAAGAAAAGAAAGCGTGTAAGGTACAAGGAAGTCTAGCTAAATATATAGGCAAATACTCCTCGCGCAAGTATTCCATACGGTCGCAGTTACTGGGCAACTGCCTTGCCAGTGTTACATTGAACAAGATTTAGTTCACAACGGCAGAGCACGCGCTGCGATGGTCCGAGGCAAATTTGATGGGTGAGCCGAACAGAACTACCATCCAAGACAAAATCTTAGCAGGGAGTTCGGTTGAAGAGCTCCAGCAACTTAGAAAGGAGATCGTTCTTAGTCGGGAAAACCGCATTTGTTGGTACCGCCACATAGAAACAAAGATCCTCATATTCGTCAATATCCCTATTGTTGTTAAGATCACCCCCGCCTTCCTCATCACCACTATTGTTGTTGCTGCCGTTCCTTCCCAAGTCGTTGAACTCAGCAACTAATTCCTCTTCCCGTCTAGCTCGTTCGGCCACCTCTCTTCGCAGCTGTTCGGCTGCTTAAATGCGCACAGTATATAGGTCTGAAGCCTTGGCCAGGAACGTTCTCGAGTCCCGGCATCTGCCAATCGTCTCTCGAACAATCATTAAGTACTGTCACACGGATTAGATCCACGCACGTGACCACCCCGAGCGGGGTAGTAAGTCATTTTATATATATATAAAGCCTAGTTAGACCCCGGAGCCCTCACAGGAAACTTACTCCTTAAGAGCCTTTGACGCCATAGCCAATTATTAGAACATTAGGAATATCAAGCTATTCCTAAGTCTAGAGACACTCTGCCCTTGTGACAAGTACTTCCCAAGCTCGTTACTGCCCCAGGAGTCAACATTGTACGCCCTCCTTGCCCACGAGCCGGTTCCTACCGCCGTAGGTAATACGCCTAGCATAATCGTCCAAAGCTTGTCTAAAAAAGGCTTAAGGAACGCGGTCCAAATTCCCCAAGACCTATTCGTAGTTGAGGCATATATCAATGGCTAATGACGACGATGATATGTTGGAGGCTTTGATCAATTATAGATAAGTGGCTTTGGATTAGATATGCTTTGGTTTGTGTGCGATTTAAATGCTCTGGTTTATGTGTGCTCTGGTAATTATATATAGAATAGTTACAATCGTTATGACTAGGTAATGGCCTACCTAGAGGTTAGCTATTTGTAGCCGTTCTAGTTTAGTTGTATATACTTATCTAGTATATAGCGATGCAGCTTATTTGCAACGATTGTGGGTTGTGAGTACTACATGATACAAAGATACTCAAAGTTGAAGTACCTCGTAAACGTCGAAGCGCGTAAATGTCCACACGGTATGAGCACAGTCTGGTTCTTTTGTGCTCTGTTGGTCCTAGGTACTTTGAAAGGCAAGCCCCCCGCTCTGTCTGTGCGCCGCTGCCTGTCTAGGATGCACATTGCCGCAACAACGGCGCCCCCGAGAATCCTATGACGCCATCAAATTGTCCCTCATTCTCAACAAAGCTCGTCAACTGGTCAACGGCTAACCGCAATCCACGATAGTCGGAAGGGTCGTAGAAAGCAGAGAATGAGACACTGTTCCCATACCCTTTTAAACTATCCACCTACCTAGGTATATCTAGATATCCCGAGACCCAAAGCTCGTCACATCTTTCATCGTAGTCCAGATTTCACGCGAAATCTTCAACAGGATGCCGCTCTATACTGAACTCCCCAGTGGGCTTGATACGGTAGATGTGGTCATTGCAGGTGGTAAGCTTCCAGTCCCCCCGTGAATGATCTGTGGGCAAAATGATTGATTGCACCCATAGGTGGCACGGCTGGATGTATTGTCGCCTCGAGGCTTTCTGATGCGGATCCAAAGCTTTCCATTCTGGTCATCGAACAAGGCCTCGATAGCCATGGCGACCCCACTGTCACTTTCCCGGCCATGTATATCGCTCATATGTCTCCTACTAGTTCCCGAATGCAGCTCGTGAAGGGGAACAAGTCCAGTGCGCTTGCTAATCGAGAGCCGATTGTTCCCGTTGCGAGGAGCCTTGGTGGTGGTTCGTCTGTGAACATGCTGATGTATAGTCGAATCCAGGAATCAGACGCGGAGTCGTGGCAGGCTCCTGGCTGGTCTCCTGGCGAGATGTTACGCCTCATGAAGAAGGTATTACCCACGCCCTGGAACTAGACAGATCGCTTAGCTGATCAACTGAACAGATTGAAACCTATCACGGTCCCGGGCGTGAGCAGCAGCACGGATTTGATGGTCCAATTCAGGTATCTTCCGGTACTTATTCATCCTCCCGTCTCATCGAAGCTTTTGTCGCCGCCAGTGGGCAGGTGGGCTGGGAAGAGCTTCAGGACCTGGGAGACATGAATACCAACAACGGCATTCAACGTGCGCTACGCTACATCTCACCAGATGGCAAACGGCAAGATACTGCATTTTGCTACCTCCACCCACGCCTTCAAGATGGCAACCACCCCAATCTACACGTCTTAGTACAGTCCAGAGTGGTAAAAGTGCTCTTCGACGAGACCAAGAGCGCGAATGGTGTTGTCTATGCACCGGCACAATCATCAGGATTCCGAACGGTCAAAGCTGCGAAGATGGTCATTGTATCTAGCGGCGCTTGCGGAACACCTCTTGTGCTCGAGAGATCCGGAGTTGGAGACCCAACTATCCTTACCCGCGCTGGTATCGAGATTACTGCCAAAGTCCCAGGGGTTGGAGCCACATACGAGGATCATCACGTCTCTTCGGCCCCGTACCGTTCAAGTCTCGACACCCGAGAGACCCTAGACGGTTTTGTGAATGGGAAGTTTGACATTCCTGCTCTGATGGGAAGCAACGATGAGATATTGGGCTGGAACGGCCTCGAAGTCACAGGAAAGCTTCGGCCTGGTCCGTCCGATATCGCTTCCCTCGGACCTGATTTCGAAGCTGAGTGGAACAAGACCTTCGCCAATAACCCAAACAAACCCATGATCGGTCTGACCCTAGTTGCTGGGTAAGTAGATACGACTGCCTTGATGTTCTTATAATGCACCCACCCGCTAACAAAACATTTCACTAGTAATGCTGGAGATCCGTCGAAGGCCCCTATTGGCCAATACTTCACCAATTCAGTTTTCAACATGTACCCATCTTCTACGGGTCATATACACGTAACGGGACCGAATCTAGATGATCCCGTGGACTTTGACCCCGCAATATTCGCGGACAAGGCTGGTGTAGATATCAAGAAGTGTATCTGGGCGTACAAGGCGCAACGCGAGATCGCCCGCCGTATGAGCGTCTATCGTGGAGAGCTTGCCATGTTCCATCCAGCATTTGCGACAGATTCAAAGGCTGCCTGTATCGAACTACAAGAGCCACCTGCGCTTAACATCGAGAAAATCAAGTATAGTGCTGAAGATGACGCTGCTATTGAAGAGTGGCTACGAACTAATATTGCTACAACATGGCACTCCGCAGGAACATGTAAAATGTTGCCGTTGGATGAGAATGGTGTGGTCGATGATAATTTAAGCGTCCACAATGTCACCGGCTTGAAGATTGCGGACGTGAGCATCGTACCGCATAACGTTGGTGCCCATACCAATAACATTGCAATGGTCATTGGCGAGAAGGCTGCGGAAATATTTATTGAAGAGCTAGGTCTTTCTCAGCAGTAGCGGGAAAGAATTGGACATATTCATTTGAACGTTTTAGTTCTCTGGGTTACAGACAGGAAACGCTCTCAGCCACCACAGGTTGCAGGTTAAGTAGTACACTGTGTAGAACGAATGCCAGCAAACATATGAATGTACTACAGTACCTACCTGGTCCTTCTATTGTGCTAGATGCAAAGGTCCATGCATGGTCACCTCAATGCCTACGCCAGCGTCTAGACCAGTAAATATGACCGATCTACATGCCTTAACCGAATACGCCAGTTTCAATCCCCACCAGGCTGTAGTCGCCCGTGTGGAAACCGAAGATCCTCTCGGGTTAGAGGAAAATAGGATCCTTGGTCTAGGTAGCCCGTGCCTAACTCGGGGAGCATTTATTGATGCCCTCCTCCATGCGCCAAGTGGCACCAACAGCCTTTAAAATACTTCGCCGCTCAACTATTAAGTGTAGGATGTAATATTGGCAATAAAGTATTCGGGGTGAGATACTTAGAGTCTTGCTACGCCTACCGGTTGCCTACTAATCCGATTGTACAAGTAGATCTCCAACACGGCTTCCCACTAATACTCTAGAAGAAGGTTTATGATAGGATCACCGAAGTAGAGCGTCTGGTCGCGAAAGCGACGTTCAAAGCTGATAATGTAGTTCCACCCAGATGCATGGAGGATAGACATCGGACCAACATCGAGCCAACAGAACAATAGAATGAAAAGGCGGTGTGCTAGTATCCAACTTGCATGAGAAAAGAAACATGTTGGCTCTCGGCAGGTTTTCTCACATACGATAGTCATGCGCAATGCATGCGACGAGCCAACACCGTTTCAACGGGTGAGACGCTGGCCCCCACCCTGTTCCACACAAGCAAAGTAATACTTGACTTGACTTGACTTGCAAATAACTTGACCAAATAAAGCAAAATAACAAGTACATATACACCACCAACCTAGGTGGAACAGTGTGTAGATTCAACATGCATGGTACAAACAAAAGGATCATGTATGAGAATACGAGGACCTTTACTGGTATCACGTTAGCTTTCGTGTGAACAATTCCAGTTTATCCTTAACAAAGGCCTGGCTAGACAAGGTAAATGGCCCTCGGGTTCGTTCGTGTGACAATGGCCAACACCGCCAGTTTGGCTATCTATGGCTATTTATCACATCTCTCCTGTTCACGGCTTCTCCGATGTTATTTCTAAAGCTTTATAGTTGGGTTCTAGGCTGACAGGTTTAGTGTCCTGTCGTTACGGCATGAAGTTGATGGTTGTTGCAACAGGGCTATCAAGCTACCTGGCGCAAGAAATAATAAACTAATTACGGTCCTAGATAGGCAACTTATATACAGCGAACATACTAAGGAGGGTCTTAGATCGGTTATTTTTTTATTTTCTTTTAAATTATAATATTGCCGGAGATCAAATTGAATATAGCCCACATAATCTCGGCAGCGCTTGCGTCCAGCAGTATAGTGTTACGGCGGTACCATCGCCCCTTCTCCGTCTCGCTCCAAGATGCCAGCTTCCTCCTTTAGACCAGACAACCATTCCCAAATAAGCGTAAAGTCTCGGTTCGTCCCCGGAGCACCTCCGCTACCCTCTTCGTCTTCGTCTTCGTCTTCATCGGAATCAAGCACGTCGAACCACTCATGGTCCCAGAGATCCTTTTCATGCACGGTGTATCCGTCGAAGCGCAGCCAGCCAAAAATACTCCGGGTGGCATTTTCCGATACTACCTCTTTCTCTCTATTTAGGCCATCATAGACAATAGAAATTCGGCGTTTGTCAGCATGATATTTTGTCGATGAACGACATGGAGATGGGCGGTATCCAGTCACGAGACCAGGTGGTTGGAGTTGCGAACTGCCATCAGCGCAGTCCCATGAGAAACCTCGGTACTGAAGCCAATGACTCCTACATTCTGCATGGACCCTAACTTCCAAGTCGACATCTTCTACTGGCGTTACTCCAAACGGTCTCCACTGGCAGATAGGAACTCTAGCGTGTTGGCCGGAATGAGAAAGGAAGAGGAGCCGACACTCATCTGCACGTGAGATGCATCCATCTGTCACGAGAGGGTTAGATACGGGTTGCTGGAGGAATGACTGTGCTGTGCCCGACCACACAGCAGAGTGAAGGTCTGCTGGTATCTGCCCGTGTCGAACGTCTTTCAAAAGGGTCTCTTGCAATCGTAAAATGGTGGCGCCAACCCACAGGAATGCGACGGATGGCTCGCGTTCCATGAGCATGCGTCCAAGAATGTGCGGCTCGCTAAGTGCCGTAGCATCGATAGCAGCTATTGCGCCTTGTAGCCATGGGGTTACGAAGTTGCAATCAACCGATGGCTCGTAAAATGAGCTCAATAGAAGCGGGCGTATGGCCCTAGTATTGCAGCTTAAGGTGAGAAGTCGGTCCAGGTGACCTTCCTTGTGCCAGTCGTATTCCTGATATTCAGAGGAGAGGCCATGTTGACTAATAGTCATCCCGCCCGCCTGCATCCTGTTGTCAAGTTTAGGATGGGATAGTTGAAATTGGAATGCCCGATTTTTGCCGAAACATGGCATCAGAAGGACAGCAGCCAAGGCAGCGTGACTCTGGTCAATGATATTGTGACGTAGGCAGAAACGGTTGAGAAATAGACTAGCCGCCGTAAAAGGCACGGCTGAAGAAGGGAGAGGAGATGGGAAGGATAGATTCGTTGTCTGCAGGACGAACGAGTGACCCGTTTGTAAGAAAATGGACCAAGGAGACATGAGTTGTCCGTCCGTTATGGTCGACTGCCAGCCCTGTCGTGGCGCTAATACGGCAGCCCACCATCGAATCTCCTCCGGGCTTGCAGCTCCAATATCGACACAGCTGCAGCTCCAACCCGGTGACTGCCCTAACGTGTCGTCTTGATACCTTGCTTGGCTGTCGGTATAACGGAGGGAGCAGGGTTCTGATAATAACTCAGTCCAGCGAGCAGACAGAATATAGGCCCAGGCCAAGACGAGGACGGGGACGTAATTTCTATCGGACAGAACAAACCACGGGGGATTGCTGGAATTTGCCGCCTCGGAAATGGATAGAGTGATGGGACCGCTGGTAGCCACCTCAATATCCAGCGGCTGCTGAAAGGATGAAAAGTCGACATCGTCCTTGCAAGGTGGCGACCCCCAGACGGAGTAGCCCGTCACATAGAGCCGAGGAGGCGCATTGCGTGCAGCGGGCTGTACACGCTTTAGTCGTAGGTGAGGAAGAAAATAAGGGTGTTGGCGAAATAAGGCTTCAGTTGAAAGATAAGACGCGGGCAAGGCGGGATTTTCGTTGGCGTAGAGATAGAGACGCGACCAAATTGTAAAGGCGGCCTCGTAAGTCTCACGGAACGCCTCGGGGTTCGGCCGTACCAAATCGTCCATAATAGCATTGGCTTCGTTGATTAACAGGTCTGTCATGTCATGCCAATCAGGAAAGGGAAGAGGAGGTTGTATTGATGTGACGCTGGTTTGGGTTGCACGAACTGAAGCGCCTGTAGGATGGGCAGGTAACGAGGTGCCAAGACGGTAAAATCTGCACAGCACGAGATGAATACGACTAGGTAGTGAGGGATATATCCACATCTATATAGATGGCCGGGCTCCTCGCAAGGTAGATAATCTGTTTTATTTTCTTCTCGTCTCGTCCTTGCCACTGGAACGTATCTTAAGATGTACGTAGTTTGCCTCTCACACGCGAAGTACCGACATCGCAGCTAACGGATGTAGCCGTCAAATACACCATCACAGTTTTCTGGGAGAGAATGTCTGCCAGCTCCGGAGCAGCAGGGTTCTGCAAGGCCTGCAACCACGCTAACAATGAGCACAACTACTACACCTGCGAAGCTCAGGGCTGCCGAAAGAAGTTCAAAGTTTGCCAAACCGGCAACCATGATAACGTGGATTCCGGTGCTTATGTTCTCTGCAAGGCCTGTCCTGATCATCTGTATTCATGCTCGACTGTTGATATACATAACATAAGTCGATTGTCTTGAGCCTTTGCTGGATTTCTCTAGGCGCTAGATTGTGAGAGCTCTGTTTTTCGATGGTGTTGTGATTGAGTTGAGGTGTGTGGATTAATGGGTTGTAGATGAGATGGAATGGAGTAGGTACCTGGTAATTGACATGAAGGCACCCGCGCGGGGTCCTCATAGTGCACTGTCCTTCGGCAGGGGAGGAGCGGGGCTGAAGGGCTCCGGGGTATGCGGGGTTAGCGGAAACAATCACCGAGACTGGCGGCAGATTATAATTATATTTCAAGTAATCCTATTTTGAAATTGCCTAATATATATTATATAACATCCAAAAGAGATTTAACTCGTCTTTCCCCTACCTGCTGTATCATGAGCTTTTCTCCCATGTCCCATAGTCCATCGCTCTTTAGACCCGACACCAGACTGCCCTGTCCCTGTAAATACAGTTTCGCTGACTCGTCTCCTCGTCTAGGCTCCTTGAGTATCAAGATTACTCTAGCTATGCTGTCCAGCGTGTCAGGATGGTCGACTCCACGTTTGGCCTCGTTTATTTCCATTACTTCTCTTTCCACCTGTTCTGCCTCGTCCCATCGACCCTGCTTTCCAAATAGTGGTGTGAGAGCCTGAAAAGCGTCAGTGTGAGTCAATCTTTGTGGATTGGAGGAGGGCGTTTCAATTCATCATTGGGGGTAACTTCTTACTGTTGTGGCTTGTTGGTCGTGGGGTGTCTCGCGGCATCATACAGTTATGAGTCCGATATAGTAAAAAATGTTAAATAACCTTTTTAGCACGTCAGGCTGGCATTGTTTAATAGCAGTTCGCATACGGCTTAATAAAGGCTATCCACATCGTAATAATAAGTTATTGAGGTAGACATAAATCACAGGCAAAATGTACTGCACCAGCTGATAATCTTGTAGTATATCACGTAAAGCAACATTAGGGCGGTAAGTAGTACTGTACTCTATCAACTAAAACCAATAAACCAGGGGTTTTAGGGCGCGGCCGGCATGATTTCTCTATCGAATAAACTGGTGGACTGGTCGCGCCAGTAATGGCTTCCCACTTTGAATAATAATGGCTTCGAGGATCCGATTTAGGACAATTACTCGCCACATCTCGGGGTCTCACCTTGAAATATAGTAATTCCCAACAACCCTTCCAAGCACTTTCCTCTTCCTGGTGGTCTATTATTTTGTCAAGTGGACACCCAAGCAGTGTCACATTATCCTTTCGTTATGGTTAGTTTCTTTAGGTACAAGGCTTAGAACTCTTTCTAATGGGCTATACCGTTATATATTTACAATATCCAGCCTACTCTGTTACGTTCATCAAATATATTCATTAAAATCTATTACCAGGTTGTCTTGTGCGCTAGCATCTAGCTGTTGCCTATCTGCTTATGACTCTATAATTTAATCTCCGTTCATTTACAATGAGATCAATAACGCCGCCTCATTTGGATATGGATATAAACACTGAGTCTATGTCCCCAGATAGAGTAATAGAATCGGAGTTCGGAGCAATATGATTTGTGCGACAAGAGTGAATCTGACGGTTTTAGCATATCGGATATAAGGTATACGCGACGTAGTGACACAAAGTCGTGACACGAGCCGTCGGACTTAAGCGGCTCGATTAGAGTCTAGCATAGAACTACCGCTTCGTGCGAAGAAGTTATTATAATAATAGGTAAAGGTATCTATACTCCGTTAATTTCTTGCCAATCTTAGGTCTACTTCTTTCAACTTACCCAAGTCAAGACCGGGCAAAGAGCACACGCACCCGCTCACCACCATGCCATTCCCTTATAAGACGGTGCTCATTACTGGCGCCACCTCCGGCATCGGCCACGCTCTCGCAGAACGAATGATCGATGTTGGAATATTTGTCGTTGCCGTAGGGCGGAACCAAGAGCGTCTCTCCGAACTGCAAAATAAGCATGGTTCCGATAAAGTCGCCGTTGAGAGACTTGATATCTCCAATCTCACGATCTTGCCTGGCTGGTCGAAGAAGTAAGATATGCCGCGAGTTTCTGATCTCGATACCTCTTGTCCATTTGTCTAACATCTTTGGCATAGAATGATAACCACCTACCCCACCATCGACTGCATCTTTCTCAACGCAGGATTTCAGCATGTCGTCGACTTCATCAACCCGTCTTCCATCGCGCTGGACAGGATCGACAGTGAAGTGGCAACTAACTACCTATCCTCAATTCACCTCATCACGCACTTTCTTCCCCACCTACTTGCGAGGAGGCCTGAGCCCAGTGGGATCGTGCTCGTGAGCTCCAGCCTCTCGATCGTCCCCATGCCCCAGGTGGCGAACTACTGCGCAACCAAAGCCGCGGTGCACAGCCTCGCCTGGTCTCTGCGTGCGCAACTCGCTAATAATGGCACGAGCAACATGCGAGTCGTGGAGGTAATCCCGCCCGCGGTGAAAACGGAGTTGCACATGCGGCAGGGGCGAGGGCAAATGGGAATGGAACTCGTTGAGTATATAGACGATACATGGGAGCAGCTGACTTCGTCCAAAGAGATCCCTGAGTGTCATCCCTCAACGTCCCGCGCATATGGTGGTAATGGACTTGCTGAAATTGAAGACGGCAAGAAAAGGGTGTTTGCAGCCACCTGGCTGAGATGATAGTACTATTTAGTTATTCCTGCACACGCGTAGGTTGGTCTTCTGTCGCCTAGTTTTCTATGTATGCCTTGATCGTGCAGGATTTCACTCTATACCTAGTACTTCTTAAGTTAGGTTCATATCTACCAATATTACCATTGCCTGGTCTGTGATGAGCATCTCCTTACTATCATTAATCACGCTACTACTTTCATACTTGGGTAAATCTGAGCCAAAAGAGTAGTCGATGATGAATGGCCGGTAAACCATGAATGCAACAAAAATCAAAATAGATTCGGGTATACCGATTGTTACAAGGCACAAAGAGATTTCTGCAGATAGTGAGGTCAGCCTCACACAGGTGTTTAAAGACCCTGGTGCAACAACAAGAATCTATTGCCTACCACATACTAGGGTTCCTGACACCTGTTAAGCAAGATATATTTTCAGACATCCTGCTTGTCAATGGTGTGCCATTGCCTTCGACGTAACCGAATGTTGAATCCGGACTGTGGAACGAACCAACGGTTCTGGACCTGCCAAGTTGTACCCCCATCCACGAGTTCAAGATCATATGCTTGCAGTAACGTAGGAACAAGCTTGAAAATCTCCAGGTATGAGATGTGCTTTCCCAAGCATACCCGGTGGCCGGAACCAAACGTCAGCAGCGTGGCATCCATTCTCCTGATATGCTCCTTGTCAGCGTCGAGCCATCTCTCCGGCTTCCAAACGTCTGCATCAGGACCGAACACTTCGGGGTCGCGGTGTACAACCCACGCATTCATACCGACGATGGTTCCGGCCGGGAGAAACGCGCCGCAGATTTCAAGTCCTTCTGGAGGGACCACACGTTCTAGATGCAGCCCAAACGGCGGGTGAATTCGCCCTGCCTCTTTGAAACACGCGCTCAGGTACGGCAACGCACGGCTCTCCTTCCACGTGACTATTCGAGAGAGCTCTCCCCTGGCAGACGCCTCATCTAATTCAGCACGAAGCTTCACCAGGCTGCCGGGGTGGAATGAGAAGCTCGTGGAACATCGTTCTCAGAAATATAGCTGTAGTATCACTTCCCGCAAGAATATTAGATGATGTCCAAGCAGGAAGTGCCCTGTAAGGAAAGACACAGTCAGCGTACGTATTATGGAATCATGATAGATGCGATACCAACGGAAGGCAATCGACCCAACCGAGTTGATGAAGAGAAAGTGGATTCAGAAAGACATGCCATGACGGAATAGATGGGTCTTTTTCTAGAGCAGCGATGAAGCGCGACAGAAAGTCACGGCTATTAAACTGATTTTCCTTCGTCTCCGGGGATGAAGACGACAAGCTGCGTCGCTCCTGTTCGCATTTGTTTGCGAACTGTACCATAGGTGACCAATTGCCCGTCCGGAGGCGAGACACGACCTTGTTCTTCACCCACAACGAATCGAGCCAGGGCATCTGACCTACCTGAAGGCAAAATTAGTGAGAAAAACCGATACAATAATCCGAAAAGGCAGACAACGGCTTACCACAGCCACGTATTCGAACCAGTGCCAGATACTAGCTATAATTCCGTCAACGTCGCGACCCTCTTCGAGAAACCCCAGTCGCTTAGAGAACGTAATTTCGCCAATTACATCAAACTATTGACGGAAGTAAGTCTCGGAGCATGAAAACTAAGCGATACAGGTCAACAGAAGATACTAATTCATACCGCAAAATACTGCAGCCAAGCACCGAAGTCGCAGACCTCTTGAGCTATGACGAAGCGATGATCGAGCTCCCGTTGAAAAACCTCAATGGTCCTATCGACTAACGGCTCAAACGATACGAGATTGCTCATCGAGTACACGCTAGCGATAGGTCGCTTGAGCGTGCGATGGAGCTTCTCGTCCTGGGTTGCGAAGATGGCCGGCAGAATCACACCCTTGCGCATGGGCGGGATGACGGTGTAGAAATCTGATTTCTTGAGCGGATTTCCTCGCAGGCGGTAGATTGTTTCTATCGCCGCCGCGGAGCCCACTGACACGGCGTTTGGCCCGTACAGCACGAGTGGCGCCCATTGCGCGTTTGTCCTGTTCCCGTAGGAGCGGTGCTCTGAAATGTGCTCGTTGTGGGCATTGCGACGGTAGACACGGTAGAGACGAGGAATGTTGGAGATTCGAGATAAGAAAGGACCCGGGATATGGGATAGACGGATATATTGCCTGATACTGTGAAAGCATAGAAATGCAAGCAGCGAGACGAGTGTCAGATACAGAAAGCAGGAAAAGGACAGGTTGAAAAACGAGGGGACATAGCCCGTGACCTGCATTTTCGTATCACTAGCTGTTGGCGATGAAATGTAGCACTTTTGGGTTTTATTTGCGCAGGATGATCTGGAATGAATACTCTCGCCGTTTGCTTTCTTCTCATATTGCAGCACGGTATTTAATTCTGTCCCACAATCCCCTATTACCTTTAGTTATTAAATCAGGTATAATAAAATCACATAAATACGGATGCCCGGGTCTCTGCTAACGGCGATCTCGGATGTGTATTGTCCGAAGTAGGGCATGTATATAGTTGATCGCCGCGGAGTTCGGAGAAACTCACACATTAATACATGATTGGTAGATGGTAGCGATGGATAATTAGCATCCAAGTACACATCACTAGACCGTCAGCTGATGTGGTAAATCCGATCTATGATATCTAACAAGATGAAATATACAATATCTATGTCTTAGCGGGTAAAATACATGATACCTAATACAAGAATGTTTTCGAAGGGAGTAAGTCGATTGGTGGAACACGACAAAACAAATATATCATATGCCGTGGAATTAAAATACCCAAATCAATCCCATAACGAAGAGAAAGAATAGAGTTGAGGAGAAAGAGAAAAGGGTCAAAAGGAAGAAAAACTCAAATACATGCAGTATGCAAACATCCCTTAATACAACCACCGATCTCATCGAGAAGGGTCACTGTGAAACGTTTTTCAGTTTCCGTGGTTAATGTCGTCAACGATCTTCTCGGCAAGCGCATCTAGGCATCGGAAGAAGTCAGTGTCCATCGTTGCGATGTTCGGGCTTTATCAAGTCAAGTAACCAGGTCAAGAATAGACTCACAGATAGTCGACATGGGGTGACCAGGGGGTAGTATTGGCAAGCTCGAAGCGTCTACCACGCGCAGGCCAGTGACGCCGCGGACTCTGGCATGAGCATCGAGCACGGCCATCTTGTCACTCGCCGGGCCCATCTTGCACGTGCAGGCAGCGTGGAAAATAGTCGAGAAGGTCTCCTGGATGAAGTGCCAGATCTCTTCGTCGGTCTGGACGGACTTTCCGGGGAAGTACTCTTCACCGATCAATACCGGACGCATAGCCGGGGCCTCCCACAGCTGGCGGGTCCTCTTGAAGGCGGCGATGGCCACCTCCTTGTCTGCCGGGTGACTTAGCCAGTTCGGGTTGATGATAGGCGCGTCAGCAGTGTCGTTTGATCGGATAGTCACGTTGCCAGTCGAGAGTGTAGCCACCATGCCTGCGACGACAGTTGCGTACTGATACGAGTCGGTGGGCTGGATCATCTGGAAGTTCGTCGCGTTGCCGAAGAAGCCACCGTTCGGCAAGTATTCAATCTCAGGCCAGTCCGAGGAGAAGGCAGAGTTCAGTGCGGAGGCTGTGGCGTTGGTCAAGTTGTGGCGTGATAAGCGTTCCCAACCTATTGAGGATGCGGCAGTTAGTAACGCCAGGTCCAAATATCGTTCCTTGTTATTTTCACGCTTTCTTGTTGCTTACCTAGAATGTCAAGACCAGGGTTGGTCAGAGGCCCCTGACCTTTTGCATACTGCTGCCTGTACTCGGCGCTTCGGGTGGGATTCGAAAAAGAAGAAGCAGTCTCGACATTGACGCGGTACGAGGTGCCGAACAGGACATGGTCTTTCATGTTCTGTCCCACCCCAGGACTATCTTGGAGGACCTCGATTCCGTTTTGCTTTAGTGTGTCTTTCGGGCCGATACCCGAAACCATCAGAAGCTGTGGGCTCTGGAATGCTCCGGCAGACACGATGACTTCCTTGCGGGCGCGGATGGTGTACTGAAGACCTTCGGTATCGACCAAAACTCCTGTGGCCCTCTTTTTCGAGTCAAACAGGACACGCTTAGCCAGCGTCGAAATAAAAGTGATGAGATTAGGGTTCTGTCCACTGAGGTGGGGTCTAAGAAACGCAGTCTCAGAAGACTCACGTGTGTTCTCATCGTTCCGGATGGTGGCGAGGGGATAGGCATAGGCACCGGCAAGATTTCCACTTTCGAAACCGCGTTGCGACTTGAGCCCGATGGCTTCAAGTCCTAAAGCTGCCCAGCTTCCAAATGATTGTGCGTATTTGGGATACAGTACTGACAGTGGGCCCTGGGTACCAAGCCTAGACGGATCGTACTGGGGGGTTGAATTGGCAAAGCGGTCAAAGGTTCCACCAGTTGGAGGCGTGAAGTGTTGGCTTTTCTTGAAGTAAGGGAAAAAGTTGTCGAATTTGTAGTCATTTGAACCGATATCTTTAGCCATGAGGTCATAGGCTCCGCGTGTAGAAAGATGATAGGTCATGTAATTGCGAGAGCTGCATCCCCCGAGGGTGCGCCCTCGGGGATAATGAGCTTGAACATCAAGTAGTGCCGTCTGGGGCTCCGTCACAAAGCCCCAGTCAACACCGGGCTGCCAATTATCGACGTTCTTGCCCGCGAACCAATTGCCAAAGGCAGGGATTTCGCTGAGATTGCCGTTGGAAAGCTCGTAGAAACTGCCAGCTTCGATGACTCCAACGCTTAAAGAAGGATTCTCCGCAAGACGAGCTGCTACTGCGAGACCTGCATTACCGCCACCAACCACAACGTAATCGAACTCGTAGTCCTGACCGGGAATTCCAAAATGTGTGCCCAGAAGGCCGGTAATTGACGAGTCGGTTGGAAGAGTAGGCGCAGCTTTCACGAATGAGGCAGAAAATAAAGCCGCTGCAACAAGTGAAATTTGAAGGGAATACATTGTTAATGTACTAAAGGTGAGAGCACAGCTTTCCAAATCAAATGGTCGCTCGTGACCAGATATATGCTGGAGGATTTGTTTGAGGAGCAGTTACCAGTCTCCTTTCTTGTGTCATCCTTCCTTTATATACATGGGCTTGAGAAGGTCAGGACTTATTTCCTGGAGGCTGCCTTCTTGGGAGATCCTTGTAACCTTCGTGATGGAGGAGTTCGTACCATTGATCTGGAATTAGAAGTTGAGGTTGCATCGGCTGTGCAAGCCTTGAAGAGCTGAAAGCTCCTGGCGCCTCTCATCATACCACAAGCCGCGATCTCCTTGGCCAGTAGCTTTGAGTCATATGATACATAGTCTCCAAATTTCTATAACCATATGCTCAAACCCACCAGGAACAATTACACTCGGTGATGCGTCTGCCTTAGTCAATCGTCAATACTTGATAAGCTGTGGCGTATTTACCGCGGGTTTCCCGTTCCTAGATCGTATGAGTCTGAAAAATCAGCCGCACAGCCATGTGAGGCTATATGCTTGTTCGGCGAATCAGAGGCAACGCCTTATTGGGTCGATGAGAACTGCGGTCCGTTGGCGGCTAAGATGGCTTAAATATCACATGTCACCATAAAGACTCTCCAATAGAGTGTCAAAGGCCTTCAGGACGGTGGGTATTGAAGACTCTTGGGGTCTAATTAAGAAAGATCCTGCAGGAACCAAGTCAATATCCACGTGGTATCCGTCATGCTTAGATGTGGTGGCGCTTAGCTCGCATGAACCCAACCCGTTGGTTCTTTTATTAATAGAGTTAGTGAGGAAGTAAATACGATACCCTCCTCGGCATGCTTTTCAACGGTATACAACGGTATAGGCTATCTTCGTATGAGGCATCTATTATCGGTTGAACCTAGACTAGAAGATTTAGAGCAAGTGAAACGGACGAAGTCGTGAAGCGCGACACTAATAGAATTACTTGCATTAAAGACAAGAATATACGGCTCCTCTTCGCTAGTAGTGAAGATTTTAATTATCATTGCAATTAAATGTAACCTTTTTATCTACATATATAAGGTTTTTTTTTTGGTGCAGAATAAGTGTTAGGTGAATTAACAGTATATTACGAAGCATAAGGAATGGATCTTAGTAAAGCAGAGTAGAGTTGTACATCCATATATCTAGCAAATAGGTGTAGAGCGAAGTACCTAGCCCCCGGCTTTACCAGCGTCCCTGATATCAACAATATATGTGTAAATAAATGATGCTCAATACATCCTTTCGTGTACCTTTGAAGATCAATATCAAAATCCGTAAATATTAACATCTAGTAGCAACTGGGCACCGGAGGGCGAAGGTAACCAACGAAAGAGGAGCAAAGAAAAGGGAGGTGAACAATAACTATCAAACATACCGATCAAATTGACCCAGTACGCCTCTCTCCCGAAGCCCGTCTATCCAGCTCATATTCTGTAGCATTGTGATGTATTTTAACTCAGATGAGATGGTCGGACTTAAAGATGACCGGCCCGAGACACAATCAGAGGAGTCCTATGGCAAAACTGTAGGGTGGTAGTTTTCTCGTAACGAGGAATGCGAGGGATGTGTTACACAAGGTCGCTGTGCTGTCGGGCCGCGATCGGAATTTGGAATAATAAGCCCGTCGGGGGAGGGGATAAGCCTACGCCGCATACCACAAACTGAAGGCCCGGGCATGTAAGATCGCATTAAGTCCAGAGCCGCAACACCAGAACACTGTGACGGAGTTATCGCGCTTTCAAGAAGACTTTATCGAAGCTATTAAAGAAAGCCCAACAGCAGCAGGACACCTCAACATCACGCCTTTGCCGCCAACACAGCTCCCACGCGAGATAATAATCTCTTCCAATTTTCACGCCCACTCAGACTAGGATATTCTACTGCCAACAACAACAACAACAACAACAACAACAACAACAACAACAACAACAACAACACATCCATCTACTTTCAACCCCAAGACCTCTCTCTCCAGCCCTATCTGACTCCCTGCCACAATCCCACTGTCAGATCAGATCCACCATGAGTTCTAACACCTCCCCCTCACTGCACGGCAAGGTTGCCATTATCACTGGTGCCTCTAAGGGCATTGGCAAGGCATCAGCCATCGCATTTGCACGCCTCGGGGCCACCGTGATTGTGAACTATTCTTCTGACGAAGAGGCGGCGCAGCAGACCCTCAGCGAGATCCAGAAGCTTGGAGCCGGTCGGGCTCGTCTCGTACGTGCGGACGCCGGCACCTTGTCAGGCGTGCAGTCTCTCGTCAAGGAGACGGTGGACACGTACTCCAAGATCGACGTCCTCGTCCTCAATGCCGGCGTGATGCCCATGAAGGACCTCGAGCACACCACCGAGACAGACTTCGATCGTACGTTTGCCATCAACGTGAAAGGTCCTTACTTCCTTACTCAGGTAAGCATACTCTGCTCTCGACCCCTCTCCGTCCTTCACAATCAAACCCAATGGATAACTCAGACTTTGATTATCTCCTATAAGACCTTTACTCGGTATCTCTGCTGACCGTAACCCTCATAGGCGGCCGCTCCGCACATGCCGCGCGGCTCACATCTCATATTTACGTCAACAACCTTATGCACAGCGTCCACCGTCATGCCCGGCTATTTGTTATACAATAGCACCAAGGGCGCCATCGAGCAGATGACACGAGTCATCAGCAAGGACCTCGGCCGTAAGGGCATCCTTGTCAATGCCATCGCTCCTGGTCCCACGGGCACCGAGCTCTTCTTCCGCGGCAAGAGCGAGGAGATGTTGAAAACTGTTGCCAACTTCAACCCCCAGGGTCGCATCGGCGCCCCCGAGGAGATCGCTGAGGCAGTCGTTTTCCTCGCCCAATCATCCTGGGTCTCCGGTCAGGTCCTGCGTGCGAATGGCGGCATGGCTTGATGACGAGAAAGAACAAAGCCACAATTCCAAGAAAAGGTGCAGCTGAGATGGGATGAAAAGGTCCATAGATAAGATAGTCGTGGAAACTAAGGCTTAGGATAGACTAAAATCAATATTTATACAATCTACTTTATCCATCAATTTCCTTTCCACACTTAATACCGTACACCACCAGCTGCCTACCAGCACTCTGCAATACCTATCCTATAGCCCAATATGGACGCCATGTGCCTGGCGGACCCATACGTTGCGACAGACAATCGTCTAGATCAGTGAAGACGTGACATCGCCCAACACTCTATTTGCATTGCAAATCTTATCCGTGACAACAAAGACAGAGTTTTAGTATTATGCTAATGAGGCATGATAATCAAAACGTCTCCTTTCACCAGCAGGTATTACGCACTTGTAGGATATTTTAATTGAGGCCTTAGGTTTCTGTCGTTTTTTAAGTTCGCGAGCTACTGCAGCTATCCGCTGAGTTATGGTGGCGAACCTGCCGTGGATGTGAGATATTTCGAGGTCTCTTTCGGCTACCTACTCCGGGGGTTAAGGAAATCATATGATTCTAGCTACATTGCGACGATATAACACTCACATAAGAAGTGAGAATACGTTGCAGTCGTCATCTGCGGCTTATCTGCAGCTGCCTACTCATGTCTCAGAATACAGGCAATAAAACATAATCAATGCATAGAACTGCCGAAATTCCCGATCATAGCCCCACTACCCAAAGAAAAAAGGCTCTAATCAGCGTACACCACAAGCAAAACAAAGCAAAAAACGCGCTTTACTTAGCTTTGCTTAACTTAAGCTAATAAATTAGCTTTTTTTTTGCTTAAAGTAAATCTTTTATTTAATTTAACTAATTAATTAATAAATAAATTAAATAAATAAAAGGTATAAAAAAAAGTATAAAATTTAAAAAAAACGTAAGCGAAGCAAGTAGAGCATTTAAAGCAGTATATAAGGCCGTAGTATATATAACGTATATAGCGTATATAGCAAAAGCTATCGATAAAAACAGTCGATAAAAACGGTATAATATAAACTATAATATAAGTTTTTTATTAAATATACCCTATAAAAAATCTAGAAAAATTAGTAAAATTATTTATAAATATTTACAAATAATTATAAACAATAAAAAATATTTGCTTTATTTAAACAAAAAATTTAAAATTGTTGCTTTGCTTTATTTAGTTAAATTACTTATAAATTAAATCAAATATTACTTAGCTTATAGTGTACGCTAGCTCTAATTGATATAAGTGGCATATCAGGGGTTGCTACAAATGTGAGGCAGCATACATCCTTCAGCCCTATTTTGCTATCTCGGAAACTCGGCTCGGAGTTTCTCAACCTTTTCTGATCGTATTACCGGACTCCATGGTGCCTGCAGTTGGACGCACACCGAGATTTCGAGGTGGTTAGAATCCTCGAAGGCACTGCCTGGTCTGACCACCATGGGACAAATGGTACGAGTGTCAGAATTGTCGCGATTTTCCAACAAAGCCTAGTGGTGACGCGTTGCTTACTGATATGAGCGCTTGTCACACGAATGAACCCGAGGCTTTGGGATACCCGATATCATGTAATTAATCATATGCTGGCGGCAAACTGACCTAGATCAATCAGACCAGTTCTTCCGATCTGATCTAATTAATCCCGATCTTCTAAAGCAGTTTGCGAAGGTCGGCAACTTTAGGCAAAGCTATTCAGGCATCAAGACTAAGGTTCGCCCACCTGGTAGAAGGGAGGCCAGAGATCTATATGGCCCCCTTAGGTGCATAGATGATTATTACACATAATTGAATATAATTCCAAGCCCTTTATCTAGAGCCCTTGTAATAGCGCTCTTGCTTGTACCTAGCTATATCTTAAGACAGTGATTTCGAGCTTGAAGTTGAGGGATGTTCTAGCTCATAGTTGCCAACCTTGTCTAGATCATCAATATTATCTTGCCCCGACAAATTCAGATCCAGTTTGTAACTCTCAATAAAAATCGCCATAGGTAGCTTAGCGACAGAAAATGTCATTCCTACAGTGGATGTGAGCGCAATGCTCTCCACGGTCGCCTCTGCGTCAGAGAAGGACCAAGTCATCGACGCGGTGCGCAACGCGTCCACGTCGTACAGCTTTTCCACCCTCGTTAGACACGGCATACCCAGAGACGAACTTTGTCAAGCTTTTGAGAGCAACAAACGCTTCTTCGCTAAGGAAAAGCGCGAGGAGGTTCATGTCAACAAGGTGTTGGGGCGGTCCTTCAGGGGCTGGGAACCGCCGCTTATCCAACAGCATAAGGAGGACCTACTTCCCGACACTAAAGAGGTGTGCGAATAACCCCTCAACACCAACTCTATACTAATGCATTATCACTATTACTGACTGAGCGCCAAGACATTCATTCTGGGCAGGGAGGTGAGCGCAGACGACCCTGAGGCCCGCACGTTTATGACTGGCCCGAATTTATGGCCGGACCTCCCCAAAGAAGAGTTCGAAGATGTGATATTGGCATTAGGACAGAATGTTGACTCTTTCTCATCTCATCATCCGCATTCCCGTCCCAGCTCTGCCCAAAGAATGGGATTGCCCACTCGATGCTCTTGACGGTCTCACAATTGACCCGGCGATTCCAATGCGTTTTTTGCAGTATGGGCCGGCCAAGAAGGATCCTCGTCAATTTGGAGGCACACTCTACCATTCCGATTTGCTTTTTAAATCGTCATGTGTTCTAACTCGGCCATTCGTTCCATCACATAGTTGCCGCGCACACCGACTTCAGTACGATCACAATCCTTCTGCAGCAGCCTAGAACTAGGGGTCTGCAGGTGTGGTACCCGCCGACAGAAGATTGGATTCCGGTGCCGGTCGTCGACGATGGATTGGTCATCAACATTGGGGACCTAATGGAGAAATTCACGGGCGGATAATATCGCAGCGCGCGCCATCGCGTTGTGACCTTCTCTGATGAAAATAAGCATCGCTACAGCTTTGCGTTTTTCTTGGACGGAAATCCGCAGTTCAAGACCAAGGTGTTGGACGGGTCGGGTGAGGAAATTAACGTCGGGGAATATGTCCACTCATCCCTGAGTCGCACTTTAAGATCGAGGGGACCGTTACTTAGGCCTAATAGAAAACTCTGCTACCTATTTTCAGACGAAGTGATGAGGTACCGAGGGGGTTAGTTGACTTCCCGAGTTGTCTAATGCTGCTTTTCGTTTGTGCACAAGTAGGACTTATAAAAGAAGCTATTTTTCATGCTGTGTGGCTATAACCGATATTAGGGGAAATTATTATTTATGTGATAGATTTATATAGCCGTACTAGTTATGTTTAGCGTATACCACAAGCAAAGCAAAGCAAAAAATACGCTTTATTTAGCTTTGCTTAACTTAAGCTAATAAATTAGCTTTTTTTGCTTAAGGCAAATTTTTATTTAATTTAACTAATTAATTAATAAATAAATTAAATAAGTAGGGGGTATAATAAAAGGTATAAAATTAAAAAGAACGTGAGCAAAGCAAGTAAAGCGTTTAAAACAGTATATAGAGCTATAGCATATATAGTATATATAGCATATATAGCAGAGGCTATCGATAAAAACGGTTAATAAAAATAGTACAATATAAACTATAATATAAGTTTTTTATTAAATATATNTTTATAAAAAATCTAAAAAATTANNAAAATTANTTTATAAAATATTTATAAATAATTATAAACAATAAAAAATATTTGCTTTTATTTAAGCAAATAATTTAAAATTGTTACTTTACTTTGTTTAGTTAAGTTATTTATAAGTTAAGTTAAATATTACTTGACTTATAATATACGCTAATATAGGGACCATAGGCCCGTGCTCAATACCCCCGGTCTCCGTGAGTTATTCCGTGGCGTTTCGTGACTATAGTCCCATCCCCCGACGTTTAGTTCAAAACTGGATAGCAGAACACTTCCAAAGCCCTCGTAAGACAAATGACACATGCTAGTAACTGTCTCCTCGTTCGCCGGTAATAGTCTTTTTAGCATTCTAATACGCATAGCCAGCTCCAACCAGGTTAGTTAGTGCGACCAATTACTCCTTATAACCCGAGGGGTACATATAACAGGTAGGTATTCAAGCATCCAGTCAATCAATGCCCAGGTGCTCTGTCGTCAAGGGGGAGGAATCAGTGCAGGTGCATGTGATTGCTTGGCATTAATTTAAACGAAAAGGAGAACAACCCATATAATGCATAACCTTTATAATAGCATACCATTACCAACATGCATTTTGCATTAGATGATGTCACCAATCAATTTGCCTCAGCTTTCCAATTGGAGTGCCTCAACTCTCAACTCGAACGTTTATTTACCCACCATGGCTTCATATTCGGCGGCACGTGGTTCGAGGATGCAGAGCAGATAGAGGAATTAGACCCGTGAGAACGTTCGCCGCAACAATGAGATGAGTCTATGAGGAGGTACAGGACGCACGATGAGGACTTTTCATGGACCTCATTTAGATTCCGTGTGGCGGAGGAGACTGCTGATCCCTATTCGCGGGAAACAAAGTCACATGCGATTGGCCAATCGCCCAGCACAACATACGGCCGCTTTCGTCGAGGTTTCTTGAGCTCCGTCAGAAAACGGGGAGAGCGGCACAACTGGTATAGGCCCCTTTGCGGCCCCCGCGTTCCTATTCCTAGGCGGCCTGTTCATATACTCACTCTACCCAGCCGACGAACTTCGCCACGCTCGATGTGCAAGAGAGGCAAAGCAGCAAGCACGGAATGATGTAGCGTCCTCGCAGGACGATGAGAAGACGGCCAACAACGAGGCCACAGCCTGGTGTGCATTTACTAAGCGCTTCGAGGACTTTTCCAATGCCACAGATATCGAATGGTCGTCGTTGCCGGACAGGATCGTCGACTTGGTATTGCCTGAGTGGTCCAAGGCAATCCCACGACAAATTAGGAAGCTCCAAAGGGAACTATCCATGTCCAATGGATCACTAGCTGACCAAATATGGAACGAGGCACACGATCCCTTCGTGAACCCCGAAATTCAATACTCGGCCGCCGTTCGTGTATCAGACGACCTGTGCGAAGAGGAGAAAGAGTTCCTTTCCCGCCGGAAGAGAGTAGCTGTTGCGGCGCTAGCCCGTTATCTCGACTTGGATGAGCGGGATATCAACCCCGCCGATGTGCCCACCATTGCGATCTGCGGGTCGGGAGGCGGCCTACGCGCGTTGGTCGCAGGCACAGGCTCACTTCTAGCATGCCAAGAAGATGGACTGTTCGACTGTGTTACCTATACATCTGGGGTCAGCGGATCCTGCTGGCTACAGACACTCTACCACTCTTCGATAACAGAACATCACTTAGACCGGATTGTAGATCACTTAAAGGCAAGGCTAGGCGTTCACATTGCCTTCCCGCCTTCCGCTTTTGCCTCCGTTACATCTTCTCCCACAAACAAACTACTACTTAGCAGCATGGTCGAGAAGCTTCGAGGCGACCCCAATGCTAATTTCGGGTTGGTCGATATCTACGGTATATTATTAGCCGCAAGATTACTAGTGCCCAAGGGTGAACTTGGCATTAATGATAAAGATTTCAAGCTCTCCAATCAACGAGAATACATTAAGTATGGCCAGAATCCGTTGCCTATATATACGGCAGTAAGACACGAAATACCTGATATTGCCACAACCGCGACAAACCTGCAAAGTTCAACATCGAAGAAAGCGAAGGATATCGCGAAGCAAGAGGGATGGTTTCAGTGGTACGAAATTACGCCGTACGAATTCTTCTGCGAGGAATTCAACGCAGGCATCCCAACATGGGCGATGGGACGACGATTTAACAATGGTAGAGACGTGACACCTGAGAGTGGTATTCATCTACCTGAGCTAAGGATGCCTATCTTGATGGGGATCTTTGGATCTGCCTTCTGCGCAACGCTGAGTCACTATTATCGTGAGATCCGACCCCTTGTAAGGAACCTCACGGGTTTTGGAACAGTTGATGAGATGATTTACGGGTATAGCGACGATCTAGGAAAGGTACATCCATTCGATCCAGCTATGATACCCAACTTTGCCTTCAACATGGACCCAAAAAAGCTACGGTTCACAACACCTACAAACATTCACGAAAACGAATACATACAGCTCATGGATGCTGGTATGTCGAACAACCTGCCGATATACCCCCTGCTACGACCTGGTCGCGATATCGATGTCATCATAGCTTTCGACGCTTCAGCAGATACTAAAACAGACAACTGGCTCTCCGTCGCAGATGGCTACGCTCGCCAACGTGGGATCAAGGGCTGGCCGGTGGGCATCGGCTGGCCTAAGGCCACAGATTCGATGGAGAAGATCGAGCAGCAGCTCGACAAAGCACAGGCCGACACAGCCGCCGACGCAGACGCCAAACTAGCCCGTGCAAAGCAAGAGCAAGCCGCGCATCGCACTAACAACTCGCCTACCAAACCCACCTCTGGCTCCCCCTCCCGCTCAGCGCACGACAAGAATACTCAATCACAGCACGAGCAGTCGCACCCAGAGGACTCGGGCCTAGGGTACTGCACGATCTGGGTCGGAACGACGGAAGAGCGGTCCTCGGAGCCGCCACCGCCGTCCAAGGCCGTGTCGTCCACGGACGACACCGCGTGGCAGAAAGTGACGGCGTCACAGGCGGGGCTGGCCGTCGTGTACCTCCCCTTCCTAGCGAACCCGGGCAAAGTTGCGGGCGTCGACCCCGCGCAAAACGACTACATGTCCACGTGGAACTTCGTGTAGTAAGTAATTCTCAGAGTCATTGTGTTTCTATTTTAGCAATTTTTAGAGCACGATCTTTTTGGAGGGGGGCAATACAGTGTTTAGAAGCTTCTGAAACTCACGCAAGATGTCGATAACTAACACCGAGTGTTCCAGCACCCCTGAGCAAGTCGACCGCGTCGTTGCGCTAGCCCGCGCCAACTACGCCGAGGGCAAGGACCAGATCCGCCGCTGTGTGCGCGCCGTGTACGAGCGCAGGAAGAGGATCCGCGAGCAGGCTGAGGCGGATGCCGCGCGGGAGCGCCTGAGACGACGCATGAGGCGGGGTGCTGTCGGCAAGTTAGGGGAAGGGGATCATTTTAGTTAGATCTGCGGGATTCCCCTAGTTAGACGTATAGATGATGACGTGTAGTTGTTTTGGTAGGATACGATGAGCATCACGCCGCGGTGTTGTGTAGGATTGGTATGGCGATGAGTATACCCACATCGAACAGCCGGAGATATACATACCCTCCGACTCGAGTAATGAAACCTTCATATATGTATGATTACAAATTACTTGTCTCTTCAAATACCAGGGTTTGATACTGCTTTGTACTTGCGTGGGAAATGAGAATCCGCCACATAGAGAAATTTGACCGGAGCTATCTGTATCAGCAAACGCCGCAGTAAATAACTAACGTAGCTGTCTACTTGGAACTACCTTACTCAGGGGCAGTAACACTTTCAATATTATTGTCGTTGTTGTTCACATCGTTAGGGATACGTGTTGTCGGCGAGTCCAAGATTGCAGTTCGCGCAACGTCAATCGCAATATCAGGTTAAGTTTTCCGGAATGCCTGGTGCATCGTGCTTAAGCTTCTAAGCGTTGCGCTACGCAGCCCCAGACCCAGACCCGAATTCCCTCGACATACTAGCCCAGCTTATAAACGTCAGGGTTGCTATCAGATGCGTCTGCGGCGAGAACGGGCTCGGGGTTGAGCACGATCTCGTTAATCGCGATAGGGTATATCGGGCTCGTGGTCTACTACAATGATCAGGTCCTGTTGGCAGCGGCACGTGTGACACCTGCTCGAAAACAAACCCCCGACTTACTTGCTTAGGCTTGGTAGTAGTAACTACTAATACTTCATCAATACGCACGTTTTCGCGAGTAAAGTTCAGCATGTTCTCAAACGACTCGTCACTGAACGAGTAGACCGAGTGAGCGAAAGCTGTAGAGTAAGTGTTCAAAGGCATAGTAGCAACAGCAATCCCGGCTGTTTCTTGGGAGTTCGGGGCATTGCGGAACAGCCAGCGAAAAAGAATTCGTATGCCCAACGGGCAGGCCTACTTATTATTATATTTTTCTAGATTAACATGGATAACACTGCAGTTCAGAAGCAATGACAGCTGTTCATGCAGGCTCGCGCCAAGATCGCGTCGATAAGACTGTCTACACTAATAGTCAAACTTTCTAAGTATTTAACTAACTTATCCCACTTCAATAACAACTCAAAGTCGTGATGGTCCTATTCTGTCCCGATACCTTCGAGAAAAGCATACATGTTCCTAATCGAGCTTTGACGGTTTTCGGGATTCCTGGCCTCTTTCAACATCTGTCGAATTTTATTGTATTGCAACAAAGCGTCTTCAAAAGGAGCATTGCCTTGGGCGATCTCAAGCCCCAGGCACGTGAAGATGGCGTCGGGAACTTTTGGATCAACCTGTTGAAGGTTGATTTCTGCAGCATCAGCAGAGTCGACACCAATATCGAGCTCAGTCTCGATAAAAGAATCCATCGACGAATACAAGGGCACAGAATAAACCGGCAGAAGACTTCTCTGACCTCAACTAGTATAATTAGCTGAAATCATTATCATATTTGGGCCGGAGACACTGTGAACATAAAATCGTCTGTATTGTGAATTATTTTTGATAGGAGTACTAGAATAGAGTCACCAAGACCTGCCTTAGCAAAGCAGTCACAAAATCCGAGTGTCGTGTTCTCGTCAAGTGAAATATCGATGGATTAATCGTAATAATACTTAATAGATAATTGTAGAATAACACGGGTAATAGTTGATGGATAACTGTTAATAGACAACCAACAGATGGCAGAAAGTAGTACACGTACCAGTACTGCTAGGGTCCGGGTGATAAAGCTTTATACTGTTGAGCTAGGACAGTATAAATGTATTGCTATTCTCAAGGAATACTTTACAAACAAAAACATCTATAACAATTCAACTACTGGTTGTACATTTGCAATGGCAAAACAACAAAAGACGGACACTGGCAAAATAAAAAATAAAATAAAAATCCCCCAATATACTACCCAAGAGTCGAAGATTCACAGGCAATAAATCACTGTAAAGATCACCAACGACGACAAGTAAGTATTTGATATTTACACTTTATTAAAGAGGTAGGTAGGTAGGCGTATGGGCTTATTCTCGACGGTTTCACCGTGCGAATGGGCGATGCTATCGTATCTCGTTTCTACATTTAGCAAGATCCCTTTCCTCCTCTCCCCTTTTAAGATATGATACATGGGTTTGGTCTATCCGACGATGATCAAATGTAACGACTGGCGCCAGACTACCATGATGGATAAAAAGGGCGAGCCAAGTCATCTGTTCCCTGCACATTCCTTCTCATCTCTCTTTTGTTCGAGCTCCCGATTTGTACATGGTTTAGTTTTTACACTTTCTCGCACGAGTGCGCCGTCTCTTTCCCCAACTTAGACCTCGGCGAAAAATGACATCTAGGATATTATCTCGCCCATGTCGACGTAGACCGGTTTCCAGGGTGGGGCGTCTTCCGCAAAGGTATCGCTTGGTAAGCCAACCTGGCCGGGGCTGTATAGGTACCACGACTTGAGCGCATTGATGACGGCGGCGGTTTTGGCGGAGGATAAACTAGGTCCAGCAGCCTCGCCTAGCTTATCGTAGCCGCTATAAATGCCGACGATCAAGACCGGCGTCCTACTGAGACGACCCGTCTCGCTCAGCAGTCGGGCAGTGGGCGGCTCGAAGTTCTCGCGCGCGCACAGCCGATTCAGTTCTCGTTCCGGGAGCTTGAACTCGAACAGATTCTCCAAATCGAGCTGTCTAGATAGAATATGGGATTTGATGAATGTCTTGGCAGTGTCGCTGCCGCAGTGCAGATATATCGAGCCGATGATGGCGCGCACAAAGTTTGCGTGGGCGTTCTGGTCCACATCGTCCAAGAACAGCTCCTTCGTGTTCCGTGCATTGCTCAGCTCCTGCTCCCCGGCTTGTTGTGGGACAATGTTGCCGAACGGGTCGTCGAGCACTACACTACTGCTTACGCCGCGATGCCATTTGTACCTGGTTAACTCTTTTGCCTCGGCACGCACGTAACCCCATTTGTGCATCATCATGGTCGGCTTGTCTTGGGCGAACTGGAGGTAGCCAGGGTCAACCTCCTCGCCAGGGGCGCTGGCAGCTTCCACACCCCAGGACCGCGCGATTCGGTGTAGAGCGGGCTCGCCGGCATAGCCCTTCATGGCGGCAAATACGATAGTCATGGGTAGGCGTGGGTACCTTGTCACGAGCCACTCGGATGTGTGGTATTGGATCAGCGAGGCGCCGACGAAAGCCAGGTTGGCATTGTTGAAGCGGGGGTGGGTATCTGCAGAGGGGTCTACTAAGGCTCGGGCGAGGGTTTGGAGGGGGATTTTGGAGGAGAGAGAGAGCCGTGCGTGAAGGGCGGCGAGCTTAGCAGACCGTGGTCCTCTGTCGGGGTGTGGTGAGGGTAGCGACCGTCGGGACGGCGTGACCTGGTGGAAACTCGTGCTCTCTTCCGACACCTCGTTGCTCTCTGCCTCGTCGAAGATGGTTTCGGGTGTTATGGCGGTGGACTGACATCTTATATGTGCGGGGTGTAGCACAGCGACAGTCGGCGCCGGTCGTGATAGCGATAGCGATAGTGGTGTTGGTGATAGCCTCGATGCTCGGGATGTGGTTGTTGCAGGCCGGGGCGTCGAGGCGAGCCACTGACGCGACAATTGGCCAATCCTTATCCTTTTCATGTTCAATATTCGAAGTTCAGTGCACCAAGCCCCTCGCCCCAACGTGCTATGATCTGGCGAGACACGAGGTTGGACGGCTGGGGTATCTCGAGAAGGCTATTCCGTGTCGTGTGTCTCTCGTCGACCCAGAAAAAGTTTCTGAGACAAGGCCTGTAGACCGCAAGTACTTAGGTACATACCTGAGGCAGGGAGCCCCACTACCTACAATGAGGGGACCGCCAGCGCTGAACCGTGCGCCCCTAACCCACCGATAGCTGTGATTGGGAGAGTCGGTCGGACTAACTATTGGCCAACTCTCCGCTCCGACCGAAGCGAAGCGGATTCCCCCCTTGGCACGCTCAATTACAGGTGGAGCGAGGCTTGCTGGACTGCGCCGTGGGATGGAGCTCGATGATTTACGGCGACGACAACTTCGAGTCACTCTCACCTCCACAATTGACCCCAATTGAACCGTAGAGATCCCATTCATCACACGACAGCAAGATGGTGAGCAGGCCGTTTCCATATTTCGAATGCATAGCTAACACAACCTAGGGTGGTGGTCCTCGAGTCCCGTAAGCCGACGAAATACCATTCCGCGCATGCCATCTCATCGCAACGTGCAAGCGATGACCTAATACTGGAACAGGTACCCTAAGCACGTCTGGTCGCCCGCCGGTGGCTGGTACACACAGCCTGCAAACTGGAAAGCAAACACCGCCGTCTTCATGGGCATCATCGTCGGCATCACCGCCCTGGCATGGAACCTGAGCGCCCAGCGAGAACACAGACACAGGATGCCCGAGCCCGACCGCTTCTTCCCTAGCCGGTAGTATGTTGCTTATCCGCGTTCCCGAAACCCGTTTCCCATATACGCATTAAATCCCATCAATCGGTGCTAACCATGGTCTCGCAGTTGGACCAAGCAGATCAAGGAGCACGAGGCGGCACAAAGGGCGAACAAGAGCGATTCCTAAGCGTGACCTATTATGGCTGTGTACATATACCCCCCTTGATACCAGGAAATAGAGGATTTTTGAAAGCAAACGATTTGAATCCAGGGCGAGGGCAAATGTGAATCCAGTCTAAAGACGACAATGACCGCGCAGGTATCACTTGTCCATACCCAATGATAGCTCTAGAATTCGTCGGAAATCGAACTCAACAGACATAGAAGCAATCGTTTCAAAATATCAACAAACGAATCCAACTGTTGTCGATGATTTGACGAGAAAGAGCTCTGATATCACTTCGGTATATTTTCGGAACTTAGTTAAAACCCCTGATTATGAAGCGGCACAGAGAGAGTTAATGATGAACACCGATCTACTAAGGTAAGAATACTGCATAAAAGTCATTCGTGAGGCATTATACAGCGGATTATTTGGGGACTCTAGAACTATGTGTGCCGGTTTTGAATTCTTCCATTACACGGTCTTGGCAAATTTAAGATAAAGCCACATTTACTTCACTGCTTTCATCTTGTATGTGTATACATAGAGCTGGGTCCTTTTGGCTATAGAAGCTTGAAGAAGTTCAACATACTGGCCGTTGGTATTCTCACTAGTAACATCGTATCCAGATCTATTCATGCATGCATTCAACATGTTAAGCTTGTATACCATATTGGCGACGCAGTCGTATCTTCCCGTCCCAAACCCGTAGATCTTTCGCAAACCTGAAAAGGGTCGCCTTGGCTAACCAAAAGCTTCTGTTCCATCGTCGATTAGCAAGCCTTTTCGAAAAGCGGCATCATCATATCGATGGTTCCCGACCTTATGCGATATTCATAATACTGGCATGCACCGCCATCCCCTAGTTTACCATAGAGGCAATGCGACCTCTATTATGATCTCCCTTCCCTTCCGTGGCGCTGAGAGAAATGACTATATTACTTTCACATATGATCTAAACGAGGGGGGCTCAGCTCGTTTCAACTACTCCCTAAAATTCACACCTATTCCCTCGCATCATTTCGATCCCGCCCCTCCACCCCGCGTTATGGCAGGTGGCCCAGAGGTGTTGGAACCGCAAGGTTACCTCACACAATGAAGTTCCATAGCGTCTGGACGGAGGCGAAGGGACTTTCCTCAATCTACCAAGACGCAACTACGTGCGCAGCCCAATCAAATAACTCATATTGCGACTCCCGCAGAACTAGAGACGGTACAAGCTTTCTCGAAAAAAAGCTACGAGGAATTCGCCCGCAAACTAAGACAATACAAGCACCTCATCGACCGCATGTAGCTAGGACTCTGTCTGAGAGTACATTCACGACAGGATATCAAAAGCATCGCGGGGCGCAGAATGTCGAACTCGAGTATGCCCGTGGGCATCCAGATGGCCTAACCCGTGGATAGGCAGGCTATGCCATCCATTATTTACGGGAGATAACCTCATCGTCACCCACACCGACGGCAAGCATGGGAAAATGCAACCTATATGTCTTCGACATGGAGGTGAGCACGGACAGCACTGCCGGGAACTCTCATGAGTTTGAACGGGACAAGGTCTAGAACTAGGACATTGAGGCAGGAGAGACAACCTTTTTAGTTCAGCTTGCGCCCGGAAAAAGAAAGAAGCTCGGGGTTGGTCGGTTCAGCGTCGCGCGGACGAACGCATGAACTTGGCGTTAGATCTCCGATTTGAAACAAGATTTAGTAGTTGGAGTGACTGGCACTTTGATTTGACTACAATTCGTCAGTATTGACAACAACGGCACATGCTACTACTACTGTAACTGCAAGAACCTATTAGAATTATAAACCACAAACTACCTCTAATCCTATATGTTGGAAGTAGATGCCTTACATATGTGAGTGTGAGATCAACTCAGGTTGTGGGATAATCATATTGAATGAGTAAGCCATAACTCTGTATGAACCAGGCTGGGCCTACAAGTCACCATGGGACACCAAATGCGACGTATTCACCACGACAATTTCTCCCCAGGAAACGTGGGATATCTTGCAGCAAACCGAGATGTGGTACCATACTGCTCCCTGTTCGCAGCACAGCACCGCAGTGGTTCGTTTGATCAAACATGAGAGTTTGCGCATCCTACTCTAGCGAGCTGCGGGGTGATGCGCAGGGAGGATGTTTTGATGCGACAATGACAGCATCTCATGCGGGGGGGGTTCACGACTGCGGAGGTGCGGCAACGTCTGTATAATTCGCCTCTATCCGCGACCGAACTCTCGACCAGGAAGTAGACAGCATATCGGTACTTATTATAGGCACGGGACGTGAAGGTGAATCTCAAGACAGCGGCACAAGTGTTCGGCGAATCAGGGGTGGCAGATAGCCCGAAACGAGAGAGACAAGACTAGAGAGAGCCACGTTCGTAGGTGTCTCAAGAGGCCATGACTGCTCGCCAACCGCCTTGGAGGGGTATTATGGCGCGTATCATTGAAGATGAAGAGATGATGTAAGGATTAGGAAGATTCGGCAATAATGACTTTGCGAAAGAATCAGCTGCTGAGCTAAAAATGCAGCCAGCTTAAGCTTTTCTCTACTTCTCCAATAATATATTTTTTAAGCTGAAGGAAGTAGCAAGTTTCTGATAGGAGGGGGTGCGCAGGAATCAAACTAAGTAATGATACTGATGACTAACCTTAGACACTGCTGTAAGGCACTTACTTACCTACCTACCTCAAGTGGCGTACACGTACAGCATGCGAAAGTGAAACAAGAGCAATTTCCGAGTGAGACGGTTGAGGGTCTGTTTCGGTTTTCTGAATGGGGCATGGCTGCCAACGGTTCAGCCACCGGGTCTAGAAGATATATACAGCACATCCTAAGTATATGCCAATATTTATATGCATTGGCCTGCCCGGGATACAGGCTCACTGCAAGTACGCATTGATGAAAACTAATATCTACACCATGCATCGCATCTCGTGAGGCGGGCGGCTGACTCGGAAACCAGGTAAACCTTCGGCAGTGGCTCAGCAATAGCACCACCTACTATAACTCAAGGTAGTACGCACACAATGCATCATTGGGCCCTCTCTCAGCATAATCAGTGTGTAGTGTAAATTGGGCGCGAAAAGAATACGAATACTTCAAGACAATCTCTGCAAGGTTTCACACAAGTTTAATTTTTGCTATCACAACATTCGCCTGATATGTCTCATGACATGGCGCTGGATACGGAGATAGTGTAGTTGACATACAGTATCCAAATACTTACTGTCCAGATCTTGAAAAGCGCAAAAGAGCACGTACTGTATCTGTACCTGATCTGATCCAAGGACCAAAGGTCGAGCTTTACCAAAATTAGTGCCCGGGGTCTTGCTGGTTCTGGAAATGGTCCCTTTGGGCGATTGGCTGGCCCCTGTCGGGTAATTTTACTGCTCTTCAAGCCTTACCAAGTTCTACCTAGCTTTCGCCCAAGCAACCAGGGATCCTGTATATTATCATTTACTAACGTTGCACTGATGGTTGACATCTGTGCTCAGCAGTGTTTAGAGATACCTACTCATAGAGATATCACCTAGATAGTACAGTACCTATGCGACCGCGGTACGGCCCAGTTCTGTTGCTCAAGTACCTACTGTCGCAGCGCGGCTAACAAGACAAGGACCGTAATTCACTTGACATATATATCTATAGGTATCTTCAAGGTTCTAATGTGAGTTGTGGTGAATGAGGCATTACGAGCATGAAGTACTTTAGTAGGTCAGTTCATAAAACGCTATAACTCATATACACGTAGGTGTTCTAGTACCTTTCTAGATGTACTGTATGTCTTGCTGGCGTTGGGACCTGCCAAGGTGACAGCGAATGTCATCCTATCATGCGCCTTTAACAACGACCGCTTGGCTGCAGCAAACAGACGCTACAGACACTAGCGCCAAAGAGGACTGGCGTCAGTTCCCAATGTCTCCTTTCCCACCCACGTTTCTGTTTGGTAGCGCACAGTAGCGCATTAGTAGGAGCCAAATACAGCAAATACAGCTCGAGAGGTCGGTAAGGTACCTCAATCAGGTACCTCAACCAGGTAGGTATACCTACTGTACCTCCTGCCGTGCGCCAGACCAAACCGACCGTCGACCTCTCGATCCCCAATCTTCCATTTGTACTTGTCTTCACTCCTCCACCAGCAACAACTTGCACACGGTCTGCTAGGCACCTCAACGGTTCCACGATCCGTTGTTGTCGCCTGCCCGCGAGCCCTTCCCCTTCCCTTCTTCCTACTGCCCTTTGATTCTCTGTTCATAGTAATTGTTCCTCCATCATTTCATAAACACTGGTAATCTATCGGCAACGCCCATCCTAAGATCCAACAACATTCAAGATCCAAGTTCCTCCATCCTGCGCTTCCGCCGGTTGTCCCTGCACCGCTGCATACAAAGTCGCCGCGCCTGTGTTTGCACGTACCGACCCGTTGGCGACCATCGCACTCGGCATCTTGCATATGTACGACTGACTGCCTTCCCAGCATCTCTCGTACAACAACAGTCAAGACCAGATCAGCTTCACGGCCAATTCTTTCCTGAGTGTCTCTGTGTGGACCTCGCCTTCTTCACTTTCACCAACTGCAGACATTCTTTCGTCATTCCAAGCAACTACCTACTCAACACCCTTCACCACTCGCACACGTCTAATAGTCTCAACAACTTTTACCTCGTCAAGCAATAATCTGCTTCACATTCGTTTTCGTTTTTACCAGTCTTTCACAACACGGCCTCTCCTAATTACGGTACCGAGTTAATTTCACTGCTTTGCACAATTACAAACAGTTTCTCAGAGCCTCGCAATCTTTCCGACTGTGTCTCACCTAAAATCGTTTCTAGCCAGCTCTAGACACAGCAATTGTGTAAAGCAATCCAACTATTGTCAAGACTACCTGCCGAATCGAGCGTTACTGGGACAGAATATGATGCTTCTATGAAACCAACTGTTATTTTTCTCGACACGGACCACGCGACTGCCCACAACTCACCAACAAATCGTGGGCATCGTCCGTTACAGCACCAATTCACAATGGCTGCGAATCGGACAACCGAAATGCGTACCCGTACCCTGAGCAGCCATGTGTGGTGGGGGGCCAAAGGGTTGGTCATATCAATGATGGCTTCAGCCCCTCTGACAATGGCACAAAGCCAACCCGCCTGCATCCAATTGACGAACTCTACTACTTGTCCAGCTTTTGGTTCCTCATTCGTGTCAACAAATAAGCAGGTCACAGACTTATTGTAAGAAGATTGCCGCCAATTGATCATTTGCAGGTTCATAGGTGTGGAATACTAATTGCCGATATCTAGCCCCTTCCTCACTACTGTCAATGACGTCGATACCTTTGATTCACAGTTCAGGCAGTATGTTTCAGGTGCCTGGCGGCAACGGCAGTACCAATCGCTCCTTGGATGTGGAGCCGTTGACGTATCGAATGACGACCTCTATGCGCGCTTTACCACATCTGTTCTCTGCAATGGGATTGTCCAGAACTCAATAGCATTTTGTGAGGAGTCGGATGATGCTAAGCGGCCTCTGTGTGCACCTGACTGCGCCCAGTTTGCCCAGAGTGAGGAGTATGTCGTAGCTGACAAGAGTCTTTGCCCAGCCACAGGAAGCAACGCTCAAGCTCAGATTCGATCTGATTTCGAGATCTGTGCTCTGCCGGCAAACGCTTTGTCACCTTCAAACTGTATACGAGCAAGCGACAACGAACCAGACAATTGTGGGTACGGAGATAGCACATTTGGATTATGCTCATACTGTGGCTCTGGAGGTATCAACTCAACAGACACCTGTTGTTACAACTCTAATGCGGAGGAGAAATGTGCAGGTGTAGTTTTGCCTACCATAACACCGCAAAATTTTACCTCGGCAAGTCCGACTGCTACTAGTAGTGCAACAAGTACGCCTACTCCCGGAGCATCAACTGCAGCGCATGGATTATCCAGTGGTGCGATTGCTGGTATTGTTATAGGGTCGGTAGTAGGTGCGCTCCTCATAGGACTTCTACTGTTCTTCCTCATTCGACGATTACAGCGAAAGCGAGAAACTGAAAAGGAGAATATTTTCAACCAACCCTCCCCCACCAGGAAGGGGCCCCCTACAGGCCAGGCCACGGCAACACCTCCGCCTCAAGGATACGAAGTGCTTCCAGGTGGTAGAATTGCGCGCATGTCTGCGTTAGAGGGGCACTCGGGAGGTTCGCCATCACGCCAAGTTGGTTCGCGACATGGTAGCTCTGGAGGGGCAACTGCTGTGGGTGTTGCCGCAGGTGCTGCCGCCGCCGGGTCCATGGGCGGGAGAAGAAGAGACCAGTCGTCGTCTGATTCATTTGGTGAAAGTCCTGGATCCGATACTCGCGTTGGTGTTTTACGACCCCCACCCACAAATATTCGCAGACACGGCTCACTGTCCAGCAATTCGGTATTGGCAGGCGAGGACCCACATTCACCGACCAGTGCAGGAGGAATGTCTTCACCGCCGGGCGTCAACAGTCAACAGTCAGAACAGCTTCCATTTTTCAAGGACTACTACTCACGAGACGACATCCACCCGGGAGAGCGGGTAGCTGTTCTCTGGGCGTATCAGCCTCGCGCCAACGATGAGTTTTCGCTCGAGCGTGGTGATATGTTGAAGGTGGTGGGCATCTGGGATGATGGCTGGGCTACTGGTGTCATGCTGGATGAGCGGGCCGACGATTGGGACGTGCGGAGGCAGACACAGAGGGATAGTGGTGTCTCTAATGCCTCAGAACGTGGTCGTGATGCCTCACCTCCTCCAACTGGTGAGATCAAAGCATTCCCTCTGGTCTGCGTATGTCTTCCAGACCATTGGCGGAAAACCATTGAAGGAGATGGGTCGACTGAGACGGGATCCAGCGCACATCAAGGAAGCCATCGCACATGAGCAGGAAGAATCTAGCTTGTGCTCCCATTTCCTGTCCATTGCAAGATAGACGAAGGAACTTTGGGTTGCATTTCTTCGGCGTTCCGGGTCTCACGACAACATGGTCACCCTTAGTTGGCCCTTGATGATACGATACCTTTCTTCTATGCCCTGAAATGCCTTTCGCGACAGAGACGCGTTGAGTTGCTTGTATCCGCTGGCTCCTGGATCAGCATCACAGCAATAGTCTCGTCTACACAGGCACGGCATCTCGTATACTTTTGCGATAGACAGCATTATTGCATCCGGCTCCACGCAAGCAGCATAGTTCGATTTTGATAGTCGACTCCCGAGACCGAGGTTGGACCTTTCCGTCACCAGAGCCCGGCCCCCAGGCGATCGACCTTCTCGGCGTTGTCTGTCGAGGTGAAATGACCCGGTCCTTGGATCATTAATAAGACGGCTTTGCGATGCCTTTTCTCTTCGTTATTAGATCTATATACCCCCGTTTGTTTTTGAGGTGTTTAGGGGTACATATTGTTTGGGAAAAAGCCATGAATGTATAATCTCTTTTATTCTCCCTCGGACAGACTGGACCGAGGGTGGCTGTAAAGCTAAGGTATGCTACCTATATGCCTACCTAGGAGTTGTGAGAGGCAAAGAGGTCTGTGGATGCTACCTAGGTAGTGCATTTGATTACGATGGACGAGAGGGATGAGGAGGCCTGTGCTGCATGCAGTTGTAGATGCAGTAGTGAGCCTGAATGAGGCGGCTTCAGACGTGTCACCTTGTCAACTTGGTCAAGCTCACTCATGTCGACTACCTAATAATTCACGAATGACTGATTACCTAATCATGTGCTCTTAAAGTGATCCATGTCTGCAAAGTCAAACAAACATTGTATGATTTCTTCTAAGCGAGGTAACTAAGTACGTGGCGTATACCACCTTGTCCCTTATTAAAGATACCTAGGTACCTACAGTAGGTACTTGATGGTTGGTTGAGAACATTGATTCTGGTAGGTAGGTAGATTTAGAGAAGCTCCGTGTTGCTCCCCAGTGCGGAGGTTCCTAGGTAGCTGTGGCCCGAGCTCTAAGGTATGCAGCTTACTTAATAGCCCAGCAAGGTAGGTACTGTACCTGCTGCTGGGGCAGTATTGTAGGTAGGAGGACCTATGTCATGCGCCCATCCGCGGGACAGCTCCTCCACTATATATACACATCGACCATCATACATCATAAATCCTGGTCACGCGGCTTTACGAATCACATCTCACCGTGGAATACTGACAAAGACAGAACGGCGAAGTCGCCATCGTCACCCCCAATAATAACCATCCCCACCCTATTTATCTTTTCCAATCTCGGGCCGCATGAAGCAGGCAGCACAGCAAACCGTGCCACCCCCCGCGAGCGCCCAAAAATGACCGAATCTTCTGTTGGATGACGGCCTAGATACCTATCTAGGAGGTAGCTTCATCGCATGTTCATACGATGGGGAACAGCTACTCGCTCTCCACACCATACGCCGGCTCTGCCGGCATCGATGTTCCAGAGCTGTCTGATCTAGCCCACGAGAGGTCTATAGGAAATGCCCGGTTCATGAAGAGCATCCGCGCCCGTCATCGGGATGGCGTTGCTCTCGCAAAGGCCACCGTCAAGCCCTACAGCGGCTGCTCCTTGAAGGAATACGGCGACAAGATACTCGGTGAGATACCTATGTCCCTGTCCAACCGGCAACGCATGCTTGCGCTCCTGCTAACAGTCCGGGGAAGAGGAACGAGATAAGCTGCGCCACGTCCCGAACGCCCTGGGCTTCGAGCGCGCTTTCGAAACCCAGACTCATGCTTACCTGGTTCGACAATACATATATAGCTCCCTCTACGACCGAATGTCAACGAGACCCTTTCTTGAAGACATCGAAAAGAAATGGTTGGCCTTTCAGCTGCTTTGCGCCTTGCGCGATTGCCACGCTCGGGATATCTACCATGGCGATATCAAGACAGAAAACGTCATGGTAACATCGTGGAACTGGCTGTATCTTACAGACTTTACCGGTTCTTTCAAGCCAACAAAGTTGCCCGACAATAATCCTGCCACCTACTCGTATTTCTTCGACTTGTCCGGCCGGAGAACGTGCTACATCGCGCCCGAACGATTCGTTGAGCAGATTCAGAGCCCCCAAGAGCTGGAGGGACATAACCTCACATGGTCTATGGATATATTCAGTGCCGGATGTGTCATTGCCGAAGTGTTTCTTGAAACGCCTATCTTCAGCTTGAGCCAGATGTTCAAATACCGTCGTGGCGAATATGACCCCGTCATCTCGCATTTGAGCAGAATCCCCGACCAAGGACTGCGCGAGATGCTGTCGAGCATGATTCAACTAGATCCCCAGAAGCGCTACTCTGCTGAGCAGTACCTACAATTCTACAAAGGCAAAATATTTCCTGAATACTTTTACAGCTTTCTCCACCAGTACATGGAATTGATCACCGATCCCACCTCTGGGAGAGCACTTGTTAGCAGCGCTTTTAAAAATCTTGGCGAAGCAGATGATCGGATAGATCGCGTTTTCCATGATTTCGACAAGATTTCGTATTTTCTAGGATACCAAGAGCGAAAAAATGCCGCCGAGATATCTCGCTTCACACCTAGACTCGGTCTCGGCCTTTTCCCTGTGAGGTTGAACATACCAAATAACGAACATTTCGCCTCCATAGGGACACAACCTCTGACTGATGATGGAACTCTCATCTTCCTCACTTTAATAGCCGGTTCACTGAGAAACACCGCCCGAACGGCTCCCAAGATTAGAGCGTGCGATTTGTTGCTAGCTTTTTCCGAAAAACTGACGGATGAAGCGAAACTTGACCGGGTGTTACCCTATTTAATGACATTACTAAATGACGATGTCGATCTCGTTGCTATCGCGGCTTTAAGATCGATTACGCAACTTCTAGCTCTAGTCACAGTTGTCACTCCGGTCAATGCACATGTATTTCCTGAGTACATCATGCCTCGGATGCAAGTATTTCTGTCGGGGGCGTCGCGACAACCGATCATGGGGAAAGAACGCAGAGAGCCCAAGCGCTTGGTGCGCGCGACGTATGCATCTTGCTTAGGTAGCCTCGCCACTACTGCGTCAAGATTCCTGGAACTCACGGCTATCCTAAGAGCAGAGGGGTCTATCAGAACCGCAGATCCCGAGGTAGAAGCCGGGAGTGATCCGGACGCCGCTTTTGATGGGTTGTTCGATAACACACAAGCAGAACTCGTAGAGTTGTTTGAAAACCACGCAAAGGCTCTGGTTGAAGACACTGATGCGTCTGTCCGTCGTGCATTCTTAACTTCGGTTCCTGAACTATGTATGTTCTTTGGCAGTGCCGAATCCAATGATATTCTATTAACCCACCTGAATACCTATCTGAATGACCGAGATTGGATGCTCAAGTGTGCCTTCTTCGACACAATTGTGGGCATTGCGGCATTCTTGGGCAGCACGAGTTTAGAAGAGTTCAGTCTTCCGCTTATGGTTCAAGCCGTCACCGACCCCGAAGAGCACGTTGTGCAAGCTGCTCTACACTCCTTGGCGGAGCTTGCAAAACTTGGCCTCTTATCGAAAGCCAAGACATGGGAATTGATTGACGTAGTCAGCCGATTCACAATGCATCCTAATATATGGATTCGAGAGTCCGCCGCAGAATATATCTCGAGTGCCGCAAAATTACTGTCTCCAGCAGATATCAGATGTATAGTCCTTCCCCTTGTCAAGCCATTTTTAAAACCGTCCATTATACCGGAATTTTCCGAGCTAAGTCTTCTCGACGCTTTAAAGAAGCCTATGTCCAGGACGGTGTTTGATTTAGCTTTATCATGGGCACAGAAAACCGATAGGGGTTTGTTTTGGAAGGCCATCAGGCAACAAAAGCAGTCGGCATTTACAGTTGCCTCGACAGCACTGTCTATCCGATCCTCCAGGGAATTACAGCCTCAGTCACTTAACAAAGTGCCCCGAAATGAAGAGGATGAGCACTGGTTGACTCGCCTACGAAACATGGGCATGTCGCAGGAAGACGAGTTCAAGCTCCTTGTCCTCAGAGAGTTTATCTGGCGCCTCAGTCAAATGAAAAACCGTGACCTTGTTACTCAGGATAATATTACAAAAGACTTGAACAACATTCTCAAGTTAAGGAATCTGAATGTCAAGATGCAAACCATCATGTTTGACGATTCGGCTGGCATAGACGATAAGATGTGGCAAAACCAAGAGCAGCGGCAACAGCAGGCCACTGAACTTGATAGAGGTCCATATACTATTGCCGACGCCCTTCTCGACGCTTCTATGACGATTGATGAGCCTGTCGGTCGAAGGCGTCGGGCTGCGGCCAATACTCACCGATCACGGATGAGCAGTCGTGGCGGCGCTATATCACCGAGAACTCGGGATGAGAGGGCGGCATCCCCGTCCTACGCTTTGTCCTCTTCGCCGATTGATGGATCACCGCGAGGATCGGTCGCTGGAGGACGGCGAACTAACGAAGATGATGCGTCTATCTCAGACGCCCCTTATTCATCTAGAAGGGCTATTAGAAACCAATCGAGTGCTCTTGATCTTCTTAACAGGAAAGACAGTGGCAGATCGATTGCGGAAACGGGAACTACAGAAGCTAATGCTTTCGGCCAAGTAGGAGGCCCATTCACTCAAGGCCCACCGCCTCGGGTGGTAATCCCTGGAGCCGACGACCGGGAGGGCCAGCCAGAAACCAAGCATCGTCCGGCTCACACATACGAGGGAACCGATCCTAATATTCTCAGGATGCTTGATAACATGTATGTTGACAACTATCCGCATGACATCGTCGAATACGGTCCATTGGTCTCGCCGGTGACGAGGAGGAAAGCCACGAAAGCTTCTGGTCAACTTAGCGAAGAAGCATGGAAACCGTCTGGAAGGCTAGTAGCAACATTTTCGGAGCATCGCGGCGCTATCAATCGAGTTGTCCCGTCGCCCGATCATCAATTCTTCATTACAGGTGGTGACGATGGGTGTGTCAAGGTCTGGGACTCGTCGCGGCTAGAACGAAATGTCACACACCGCGCTCGCCAGACCCACAAGCATGCTCCAGGGGCTAAAGCTGTCGCTCTATGTTTCGTTGAAAACACACACACCTTTGTCAGCTGTGCTACTGATGGGCGGGTTCATCTGGTTAAAGTCGATACGGCAGTCTCAAGTGGATCAACTAAGTATATCCGATTGCGTCTGCTTCGCGAATATCAGCTTCCAGTTGATGAATACGCTGTTTGGTGTGAGCATTTCAAACAGGAGTTAAACTCGGTATTGATACTCGCCACGAACCGGTCCCGTGTTCTGGCCATGGATCTCCGCACAATGTCCCTCATGTACGTACTCGATAATCCGGTCCAGCATGGAACGCCGACTTGTTTCTGCGTCGACCGTAAGCGGAACTGGCTCTTGCTTGGCACATCACACGGCGTCTTAGATCTTTGGGATTTGCGTTTCAAGGTGCGCTCAAAGAGTTGGGGCATGCCCGGCATGTCGGCCGTCTATCGGCTCAGCTTACACCCCTCCAAAGGTCGCGGGAAGTGGGTTTGCGTCGCTGGTGGCACAGGCCTCGGTGAAGTCACAGTCTGGGATTTGGAGAAGACGCAATGCCGAGAGATCTATCGCGCTGGAGGCGTAAAAGACGGACCGAGAGAGTACAAGGCTTGGGATGTCGACGACGACAAGCCCGAGGGCATGCTCAGCCATTTTGCGACCAATATTGAGCCTACCGCCAGCAATTCGGACCGCGGAGTCCGAGCGATGGTGGTCGGCGCAGGATCCATGGAGGACCAGCGAGACGTACGATATGGTTACATCCTCACAGGTGGCTCGGACAAGAAACTTCGGTTCTGGGATCTTATCCGCATCGAGAATTCGTGCGTGTTTAGCGGTCTGCAAAGTGAGGATATCCGACCCGTCTTCGCGACTCTTAGCACGCCCAGCCAGCCCGGCCTAAGTCTCAACGTGGAGCGGTTGCCGAAGAACAACCAGGGCGCGGACCCGAAGGCGGGCAGCAACTCAAGCAAGAGCGGAAAAAGCGGCACGAGCGGCAGGGAGAAGCCACCGCGCCATACGGTGATATCGAACGAGCAAGCCCAGCTGCTTAGAAGTCATCTGGACTCGATCCTCGACGTAGCGGTGCTCGAGTCGCCGTATACGATGACGGTTAGCGTGGACAGGTCGGGCGTCATCTTCGTCTTTCAGTAGGAATGGGACTTGGAGTGGCAGTCGGATTTGTAGCATGCATTTACAGTGAGGTTTGTTTTCATTTTCATTTGTTTTGATGGGCCAACTCTGTGTTGTTTTGGCGCATGGCATTTTGGTAGGCATCCGGGATATCCCTGGAGTTTTAGATGGTCTTTGGACGGAAAGACGTGGTATAGATGGTGTGTGTAGGTATAAATAAGGCAATCCCTATACTTCCTACTAGGTAGTATTAGGTAGTTAAACTTATTGTGTGCTGATTACCTATGCCGACATGTGGTTAGTGTTAATTAATTTTCATAATTTAGGATAGAAAGCATCCCGAGTCATGTATGAAATAATAGAATATACTTGNNTNAGANTCTCNNCANNACNGGTTTANTATCGT
>NQIM01000103.1:0-49878 GCA_003426235.1 Xylaria polymorpha | reverse complement strand
CGCATCNNGANTACCGCATTACCCGTGCAAATTCGTATCGTCCAGTCAGGGGTCAAATCCGGGGGATCATAGGGGCGAAGTTAGGCCCGAGCTTTTTTTACGCACTGCCCCCGGATTTNGACCCCTGACTGGACGATACGAATTTGCACGGGTAATGCAGTACTATTATTGGCAGGTACGGTACTTGCTTTTCGAGAGGCTGAATTATACGCTATTAATATCTAATAATACAATCGGTAAACGGAACATGAATTCTCCCTTTGCTGACAGGGGAAAACCCAACTAACATAATAAGGTTAGTCTAGTTAGGAAAAAATAAACCATGGGTGTTCTTCATTCCAACCTTTACGGTGCGTGTTTGATTCAAGTTCAACTTATGTCTAGGTATTAGATGACCCGAGGGAATGTGATTTGCATTTTGAAATATGCCAAGATAGATTATCTACAGCTGTGGGAATTGGTGGAGAAAGCTAGACTCGTCTTTTTGTTCTCTTGGTAACGCTCCCTGGCCTAGCGCTCCGGGGGGAATTTCTCCAGGTCCCGGAACATCTCATAATTAGTACCGCTTACCTAACACTCCCCGGAACCACTAGGGCCGGAGTAGCCGCCGATCCGGCACCTGGTGAGAGACGGGGTAGCGTGGTTTCGAAACCTGCCACAATTATATACGTACAGAGTATGCTCCTCGTATATTCTCTTAGCTCAGTTCCCGTCGTGGTCTTAGTCTCGATCATGTGCCCGAAGAAACCCGCCATATCGCACGCCCCTCGTTCGCACTCCGCTCAATTCCGCTCCGCGCCTTCTCTCGCGCGAGCTCAACGCGATTTCTCCCCCGAGAATCTGCTGGAGAAATGAATACGAAGACACTCGTGATCGGTAAACGTTCTCGAAGACTAGTCAGTAATACAGACTAACCTAATACATAATAAAGACATCTAAAGTACTGTTATCATGGAACGACACAAACTAACCCCCATAAACTAGGGGCTCAGGTGTATAAGATTAGCCGCCTAGTGATACAAATCCTTCTATGGGAATAGGACTTTCTTCTATATTAGTAGCCAATACTAAAGATGCTAGCAGGGAGAATCCCGACACATATATTTCCCATATTCTCCCGGGTTGTCTAAAATGTACTAACCATTCCATTCAACTGCTTTCCCCATGTTATCAATTGCATCAACAGTTTTAAGATTATGTAGCACCCTAAGAATCACCCACCGCTACATATGAGAATTAGTCTACATATGCCGCTCTGTACGTAAACGAAGGCACGAGAAAGGCCGACTACCATGTAATATTAAAAGGCAATCAGCTTAGTTACATGTAAAGGGGATGTGGCCAAGGAGAAAGAGTAGGGATAACAAGGTCAGTAGCGGATCTTTCTCTCGAGCATCCTCCCTTTATACCTAGGCAGCCATAGCATATTCTAATTTACTTAATCCATTATACCCTACCTACACTGTTTCAATTTTTATACTTGAGCATTCGCGATCGCTTTGTTCAAAATGCCGAAAACAGGTTTACTTCCCAGGAATATAGATGGGGGACAAAGAGCTTGGTTTGATCACTATGAATCATGATATATGAGGCCAGATGGTAACGGGTTAAAAGGTGTGTTTACTTGTTTATGGCAACGCTCTGACACTTACACGGCTTCCCTAAATGGCGTCGCGAGATGTTAGTGAGCTTGAGAGAAAGTTACAGCAATTTTTTATTAAGGATAGGCGATTCCGATTCGTGAAGAAGTTACCCAGTGGTGCTACTGGAAACTGTGTCTGCTTCGAAGAAACACATCTAGCAAGTGGAAACACCCGAAAGATTGTGCTCAAGTATCCTAACGATGACGATACAATCGATGCCGTGCAAAATGAAATTAAATGGTTGCGGGTAAGTATTAAATATTCATTCTAGCTCAAGTTTTCAATACTACATAAAGACCGACCTCTTGATTTGTGGGGTTTAAGGCAAGAATTTACCGCTGTAGAGGACAAGAGGCTAATAGATCGACTTTGTGATCTAGATTCTAAGAGATGCAAGCCACATTGTAAACATTATTTCTATACAGAACGGTCCTAATGCAGGGTTAAGAGGGCTTGATAGCGTTTTTATGATCCTCGAGTTTATGGAAAATGGCACCTTGCGGCAATTTGTTGAGCGGACTGCAAATTTTGATTTACCGAACCGTATACTCTGGAGCTTGTTCCTCTGCTGTAAGTTATAACTGCACGGGGTGCTAATCAGTGACCGTGGCCACAACAATATTAACTGCTGTATTGTAAAGAGATTTCTATAATTCATAGCTTTCTAATGATACTTAGTAATAAGGGCTTGTATAGCCATGGCTTGGCCTCCTCAACAGGGACAGGCAGAAGAACTGAGATCTAATATCGCGCCCTCGTCTCTTTCGCATTGGGATATGCACGACGAGAACCGTAAGTCATATATTTCTAGATTGTCCAATCCGATTGGAGCACGTTGACTAAAGTTTGAACAACACATTGTTGACTCGCTGATAAGTTTTATTTGGCCGTCTGGGAGGTGTCTCAGAGCACACATTGGTGCCGATATTAAAATTGATCGACTTCGACAATGCCGCCGAGAGGAACGAAGAGGAAGATGCAGACACCATAGATATAGAAGATTTCGATGATAGGCTACAACTTGGAAGATAGTCAGTCCAGCTTTATAGACGTACTGTTGCTAGTCATGTTGAGACTAACTTTTAACTAGCCGGAATCCTCGGGGTGCAACAAACACGGGAATGCGTGCGAATGTTTTTGACATTGGTATTGTATGTGACTGTCTGTGGCTATTTGGGACCGAAAGCCAACTGCTAACATTAAGACTTGCAGACAATGACACGCATCCTTGCCAGGGACCACGGCATGGATGAACATGATTGTCGCGAGTTCATACAACATGAGCACCCCAACTTAGATGACGACCTACAACTACTCATTATACGGTGTATAGCTTTCGACCCAATGAATAGACCAAAGTTGGATGAGTTGTTGAGGAAGGCATTCAATGCTGTCCGGACAAAAACATATAGAAATACGCGGCACCAGAACAGGGAGACCGATGAACAAATTAGAGATATTATACAGAGATATATATTCAATGCTAGGTAGGACTTGTGATAGGGCCAACGCCTACACAGGCGCAAGGTTCAGATACTTGACTTAGCTACTGTTGAGAACGAATATTCTACTCAAGGAAAGGAGAGGTGAAAAGATGTAAAAATACATGTACACTAAGTACGTTACAGTTGCTCGCGAATACGCGTCAGCCACGAGCCACGCACCAGCCACGCAGACCACGTGGCTAAGCCTCACGCAGACCCGGGGCTATGAGAGGACGCAAAAATAGGGGTAAATGTGTTGTCGCTTTCATTTTTTACAGGGGGGTTACATCTTTGCACGGTGATGTCTCTACATTTCAATAGACGATAGAGAGTAAAATAATATAATAATGTAGGCCCATTAATACATTTTTAAATAAATAGAGTAGTATTTTTATTGATGTTATGTAAGTATGTGGTAGCGGTTATATGTTATACATCTTATAAATAAGTTTTTTCCATTCAGGCGACGGCTTTACACTTATAATCATTTTTTTGTACTGAAACTATGGTATGCCTTGTAACTGTTAAGAATCTCGCTATCTAGATTATAATAAAAACCAGTCAGATAATAACATTGTCGCCCAAGGTGCTAGGAAGTATTTGCCGATGACGAGATATTTCTATTTATATAGCGGTTGCATGCAGGCCCTATGGAGTGATGGGGTTAACGGTGGTGTCAAAGGCAGTATTCGGTGATCCCGTTAGACTGTGTAAACATTTATGTAGTAGTAGGTAGTACTAGTAGAAAAGCATAATATATAAACAAGACACTGCGCGTGAAGCATGAGTATCCCAGCTTCCTGAATTTGACAAGCTGAGTCCTTGTCGTGCCTCGTGCCAGGTGCTAGGCATATATCCGACGTAGATACAAGAGTGAGAACTGACATATGAGAGGCCAGGTTAGTCTAGGCCATGAGCTTTTACTCGAGAAATTGGCCGAGCCAGAGAGCCCACTCGCGTGATTTGTTTATAAATAATTAGGTACAAAATGGCCGGCGTGCCACTGCACTGAGAACCTAGAGGGCTCCCAAAATAGACGGTGATGCATTGAAACACTAACGACCAGCGGGAAGGACGGGGAGCGGATTCTTACGGGCTCCAACGGGGTGGGTAAAGATACAAAATAATGGGTTCAGCAAGGCGCTTGTCACGAGGCAAGGCACAGGGCAAGGCAGGAGACAAAGAGACTTTTGTATATGTATCTACCTTAGGTTAGCCTCACGCATAGCCTTGATAGCCGGAGACCCTCGTGCAACAACAAGACTCTATTGCCTACTACTTGCTAGGGTTCATGACAGCGCTATATGGGCAGACTCCGCATTCAACCAATCTATGACGGGCCAATAAGTAACGGTGCATCAATAGTATACAGTAGCACGATGCTTGGGTATCTATAATAATACTCTTACATGATTGTTTTGTTTTTTGTTTCCCGTTTTAATAATGTAACCCTGCTTCATCCCCTACGTGTAATAAGGCACGGTTCTAAGTCTCATCAGGCGACCATCTGTATAATCAACATGCCCGTCCTTGCAGGTAAAGAAGTTAGTAACAATGGCCTGGGGTGAATGCGTAAGTAGAGAGAAGTACTGTACCCCGTCAATTAACGCAAGCTTACTAGTGGTATCTGTAGGCCTCACCGCACAGGGAGCAAACATTCCCGACGAAGACGCCTTCGCCCTGCTCAAGGCCGCAATCTCAGCCGGTGTGACCTGCTGGAATGGTGCCGACTTCTACGGCACTCCGGCGAGCAACTCTTTGCATCTCCTCAGCCGATATTTTGCCGCGTACCCGGAAGATGCTGACAAGGTTGTAATCTGTATCAAGACTGGGGTCGTGTATATGCGAGTATGTAGTGAGGCTCAATTCCCCACCAACTTTTGAAGCCCCTGTCCCCCTTTTCCTTCTTGAACCATTGCCTTGCCAGCTTTCTCCTTACATCCCGAATTTCCGAACAACTTTTTGCCTTGGACAACGACGATTAAGCTGTTGTTGCGTCTTAGACATTCTCCCTAGGCTGTTCCCCCCAGGCGATACGAAATTTCGTTGCCAATGCGAACAGTATCCTAGGCGGCAAAAAGAAGATCGACATCTTCAGCATAGCTCGTGTAGATCCCAAGGTGCCTGTAGAAGACACAATGAAAACGCTGGCAGAGTTGGTCTCAGAAGGCACCATCGGTGGAATTCAGCTCAGGGAGGTCGGACCAGAAACAATCCGCCGCGCTGCAAACGTCGCCAAGATCGATATGGTTGAGGCCGAAGTCAGCTTGTGGGCACTTGTGGAGTACTAGAGAGGCCGCGCATGTGTTTCTCTCCCATTGGTCATTTTAGGACCAACTAGAAGTGTTCATAGAGCATCTGGTTAAAATTAAAATAAAAGTTACTTCAGTGGATGCTCAGACTATGACGGCTACTCATACCCCCCTGTTCACACACACACGTAATCAGTCTCGGGTCACTCTAATCCTAGAATGGCTTAACATAACTTTATGCAACCGTTCTCGACGCATTTTCAAAGAAAGGCAAGATATATGATGTTAGATCCTCCTGAAAATTTGGTCCCCTCCGATAATTTAAGATTCCTCTTTCTAAGACGAGACAAGAAGAGGAAATCTATAGTGTGGAGACGTTCATGGCCGCTGTGCTCGTCTATTCTCCCCATAGCCGTTTGACTAAGACACTTGGTTCTGATACGGGAACTTTTTGGGGCTGGTGCGCCTCAGACTTTCATAGATGTCAGCTCAATTCAATTTCAGGTGAACGCTGACACCTACCGAGATCCTCGCAAGTACCTTGTACGGTATGCCTGCTGGCCCATTGACCCATTTAGGCACCCCGCATACAACCTCTTGCCTGGGATCGTCTTCTTTATACGTCTTGTCGCCCCAGATGCCAGCAAACGTGTACCAGGAAGTAGCTGCATGAGAGGGTTCGACAGCTGTCAACGCCATCTGCTCGGGAGAAAGCTCGTAAATCCAGAGGCTCTTAGAGGGATCCCAGAGAGTTCCCTTCGATGTGTAGTCTAATATCGCTGTGTTGTCTTCGTCTGCCATGGTGTATTCGTCATTTCTGAGAGGTGTTAGCAACAGCATGAGGTCAGACGGAGTGGGCGACTGGTACCCTTCAATGCCATACAAGGCATGTGTACCTTTGCCGGCGTACAGGATAGGCTGATACTGTTATTCAAATGTGCTATTGTAGGAGAACAGGTTGCTCACGCGGCTTTCGAGCTTCTGGGTCGATTCGTATGCATGTACACTCGCCGAAGCGTGGCGACTTAAGAAGACCGTCTCGGGTTTCCCATCTTGGAACCGGACAATTGAGTGCTCAAGATCCCCAATGTGGTCACCGAAAAAATTCAAGGGGTTTTTTGGCAGGCGTGGGCCAGCATTGAAGTGGTAGAAGTAGAAAGAGAACATATCGACAACTTCAATGTCCTGACCCTGGTCGTCTTTGATGGTCCTCTCGACGAAGATAACCGGAACTACAGCGTCAGATCTGCCAGCAGGGGAGGGTCTGTTGCCTTGCAACCAGGATGGATAGGTAGATGGGTCATCGCGCGAAGTTAGAAATACATTTCTACCTTTGTCACCGAAGTTGTTCAGCTGGTTAATGTTATCGAGTGTCAATCGAGGGTCATATGATTGCTTCAACGGTTCAAGGCCCAAATATGGTTCAATATGGAGAAGGCTATCGCGGCGACAAGTAAGCAGTTGAATTTACCCCGCAATGTACCAGACATACAAATCTGCCATGTTTGACGGGAAGAACTCCTCATCGGGATGGAAATATAGAACTGGGACTTCCCGCCAGCATATTAGTCAGCTACTTATAAAGATTGGAGATCTAAGAGAGTACCATATTTGAGATAATCAGGCAACCGCCGCGACAGGTGCGATTTTGCTGCCATTGATGGCTTGGAACTCGGAGTGTAAAGCCAATAGATGAACAGCAGGATTGCAATCGCCGAGAAGCAGAGAATCGGGAGCGGGCTAGAAATCGATCTAACAGTTTTTGACATTTGTACCGCCGTTATTTTCGATGACGAAGTTCGGTTACTGTCTTCGGGAGGGTCCTAGCACGGGCATCGCATGTGGATTGCAGTTATGGACAAAAATGAGACAATTGTACTGCGCAAAAGCACGAAATAAAGATAGAAACATAATTTAAAAAGAGAGATCTGTTGGCTTGAGGGATAATAAAACCTCTAAGGGAGTAACCGGGCGGGGGTGGCTGTGCGGCGGTTGTCTGTGCATGGATAGGATATGATGCGTTTGGTTCAGGCAGCTTTGCCATCGTTTTTAGCAACGAGGTATGGATATGCCTGCTAACCCTACCCTAGTCTACCTTTTACATACACGTACTTTGTTCTATCCCTTATTTTATCTAATCGTAACATGCTGTCTTTTAAAGCGCCTTTTGAAAATAGGAGGGGGCCATATACCTGGACTAATTAGACGTGTATAGCCCCCGATAAACAATGGCACCCAGCCTCGACTGAGACGTTTATATCGCGTATAGTCTAGCACTATAAATTAACCAAGGTCATCAACTCAAACATATAGTCTACCATTCCCAACACCCCAGAAGCCCTCAGAAGCATTGGAGTATGAAGCGCTTACATCATTAAATAATGCCTCGCATTCCTGGATTGAGCCATTTTCTTCCAGTAACTCCAGGTTTTGTCAGTTTCATCACTTTACATATTAATGTCATATATTAATTCTCGCCCACCGTAGCAGGAGGCAACATTGCTCGTAGCGTTCATGACCATCTATTATGTCTAGAAAGGATCCAGCTCAATCGCAGTTGGGGAATCAGGAGTTCAGAAAGTCGGAGGTAGAATTCGATAGCCACGCACTCAAGTGTAAGAGACAAAGTGTCACAAGCCGATTAGGCTGTCAAGACTTAGGCCTTGATAATTGCTTCGGACTTATGCCAAAGCAGCTATATAGTGTAGACTAATACGCTGCGGGTAAGCGTGTAATATTCCTTGCTTCCTCGTAGTTGAAAATATACTGCATTCCTCATAGGCGCTTAGCTACAGCCTTTCACACAAAGATTGTTTAACTAGGAGATGATATTATTTCTATGCTACATATAGTAAAACGTCAATATAGATTCGTTTATGATTATCTTGTCAAGGAAGTTTACGTATCCAAGGTTTAAAATAAGTGATACACCATTTTTAGCCCCTGAGTTGAGCAAGACCAGATCCACTGTTAATAATTGCAGTAAACCAGGCATGGGGTAAAAATATGTTGGAATACCAACTGGTAGTTGAAGCTTCTCCACGCCGAATGAAAATACTGCTACCCTTAAGCAAGTCGTTAATAACGTTGTTTGCTGCCACGTTGATATTTTGCTTCTTGGTAAACACTAAAGTAGTGCGGGTAACCCTATACTAGGGGGTATAGCAATATATATTTAGTATATATATATAATAAAAAGGTAGATAAAAGGTTAAAAAAGGGATAAATAAAAGTTATTATAAATATATAAAATAAAAGTTAAAAAAGTTATTATTGCGTTTTTTTTTTTTTTTTTTTNTTATNAAANTCTATTTTTTAAATATATTTATTCTGTTATAATTAAATTATTCCTTTTATAATTATATTAGTTTTTTTTAGTAAACTTAGATAAATATTATTATAAATACTTTAGTTAATAAATTATTATAAAATAATTGCCCAGCTTATTTTACTATTTTAAATTATTAATAATAATTATATTAGTTTTAAAACTAAATAACTATAATAAATATAAAGCTATTTAGTATTAAAATATTAAAAATTAGGTTAGTAATAACTAGAATAGTTATTTAAAAAAAATAAATAATATAGCAACTTAAAAAGTAGCTTATTAATTAAAGAATAGTTGTTTAAAAATAGGTATTTTTATACTATTATTTGCCTTACTATATTTATATATATAAATATATAGCTTTTAGACTATAGACCTTAGTATTTAGTTCTAATATAACCTAGTTTTTAAAATAGATTTTTAGTTTAGTATAGCAATTATACTAGATTATAGGTTACTTTTAAAGAAGGGATTTATAGGTATAAGTATAACCTGGCGCCTAGCTCTGCTATAGCGGAGGATGCAACAATGTGGATTGACATAGCCTGTTTGTTTGTTCGCGGAGCCCTCAAATATAACGCAAAGTGGCGTGGAGGGACAGCCAAGGGACCTGACCCGAACTTGTTTAGAGAAAGTGACCTATCAAAGTTTTTGCTTGCGCAAGCCGAAGACGCAGGGTTATCTGAGACTGAACTAGCACGAATTCGAGAAAAGTTTGCCTTTCTCAAGGAAGCAGACGGTAGGAACTGAGGATGGATAAAGGTTTTTGGACGGTGCGAGCACATAGCACATACGGAATGGTGTTAAGAGATAACCAGGCTGGAGTTATACTAGTATTAAAACCTCGGAAAACTCTTTGTTATCGTCGTCTAAGCTCCCATTACGAAAGCTTCGCAAGGTCAAATTTGAACATGTTCTAGGGGTTGGCCCCACGTAAAGCACTCTTGGACGAGGCCGCATATCTAGAACATCGCTCAAAGAATGAAATATTAATAAAAAAAACGTTTTGAAGGAATCACCGAAAAGCAAGTAGTGTGGTTAACTGAGGTGTATGTGTTCCTGAGTGCTTGTCCCCCTGAATCCACGTATTGTCTATAGATAAGCATGTATGTGGCCTTCATTAGCCAATTCGAAAGGTAAGCATTTGCTCTACTTCACTATGTTGACACTGTCGCCCCAGAATGATAAGAATGTAAATCGGACACAACAAATATCATGGAATAGTGCAACAAATGATCTATATATTAACCTAGTGTAAGTTAAAAGCCGAGAGAACTAGCCCAAATAAAACACGTGATGCGACTACCGGGCTGAAATAGAAGGAAACTGAGGGAAAAACCAGCTACTCACCTTGCTATATTTTAGCTACACATAGGCCAGCGCAGCCCACAAAGATCTCTCGGAAGTGGTTGGAAGGGAAACGTGCACTAGGCTCAGCACCAATAGGCCCCATATAATTATGTATCGTATCACAACTGCCGTCAGGGGGTTGTATCAATATAATACGCAAGGGAGGCGGCTGAATGACCTTGGATCTGCTTGCCCTCCCCACCTTAGGAAAATCACTACGGGTTTGAGCTGCAGCGGTGTAAGTAGCTACGAAGGCAGGCATCTTAGCGTATTGCTTGATTTTTATATTTATACCACTATTTGCCTTTGCTCATTCCCCAATACTTCTTTCTACCACATCACTCGAAAAGCATCTCTCGATATGGGGTACGTCGTAGTGCATAGTCCCATCTTTGTGCCGGATGGCCATCAGAGGTAGAACGTCAAGATCGAGCTTTAAATGCTCATGCCCGCCCCAGCAGAGCCAACAAATCGCGAATTGTCGGACAATGAATGGGCATGCCTTGTTGGTCCTCTGAGTGGTGCCCTCTACGAGGCGGGGGGTGTATGGTTCTACCGTGGTCAATCATGAGGATGAACGAGATGCCGAGAAGTGGTGCATCATGAGAGATTCTGCTATCTGTGACGAGAACAATAACCATATACCGCGTAAGTCGAAAGCACATCGCTACGAAGAAGACTTTCTCTGTCATGTCCACACTCATACTTACACCTTTTCCCTCTCTACTAGATAGTTTCAAACTCGTCTCTCCAACATTGCCGCATCACGACCTCGAGGGCTTTCAACAGTACATACCCAAGTTTAATACAGCTTCTCAAATTCTCAATACCCATGGCTGTGAACGGTCCAGCTCTTGCTCAACCCGAATATATACATCCCCCACTCAATACTCTACTCCACCAATTACCGACAAACCGGTTGATCACGCGTTCACTCTACAGAAAGCGAAATGCATGGCTGAAAAGGTGCTGAGGTCGGCACGCCCACTGCGGGATCTCTCGAGGATTATTGGTAGGGGCTGCTTCCTTCCTTGGGTCACGTTCATCCCTGACGGCTACGGGGAGCTACCGGCATATGAGCAGCAAGAGGGACGCCTTGGACTCATTGATGAGGCGTGCTCGTACGAAGAACTTGCTGCTTACATGTATTCACGTGACTTAGGTTAGACGATCTTGATTCTACAGTTCCGCGACGCCCGATGTGGGATTTCTCCTCGCTTTTGGACGATTCCGGAATGAGTAAGTAACGCCACGAGGGCCGTCGCTGACGATACATGATGTAATTAGTCCAGTGCTCGTTGGGGCCGTGCTCGAAGTCGGGACTCGATGTTGTTATGTGGGTCTACTTTACATGCATGTTCGTTTTCAGCGCTGTCTTTGGGCGTGGCGGGAGAGACAGGACCAACTTGTGCGATTTATTTCATATATCAGCAACGATTATATGTCGATATGGTGCATAGAACTCAGAAGGAACCCGACAGTGCGTGGAGAAACCTCTACGAGTTGGTTAACAATCCCGACATCTATAACAATACTGAATAGTAGTAATCTAGGGCTTTGTCAGCCACTTCGCTCTGAGCCACTCTCATTTGTATGGGAATCTTATGCATATAGGGTCAAAACTTTAAAAGGGATTTAAAAATAGGAAGAATAAACGGTCTTGAGATTTAGATATTACTATGCCTAGCCTACAGTTACCTCATGCCACCGGAACCAAGACACATACCTACCTACTGTATACTACACTCGGGCGTGCTGCGTATTACTTTGCTAATTAATTACTCGTAACAGCATCAGTCTTGTTTCTTACGGGAATTTCCGCTGACTCAACGCGGCAAGGGGGCTGTCTCATTGGCCCTGCTTCGATTGAGACCATAGCACGCGAGCAGCCGCTTTCTCTTCGCCTGTTGTGGATATTACGCGCAAGCACCGGATGTCACCGGAATCCAGAGCTGCGAACCCCCCAATCAATCAGCACAGGGCACCCCTTTCTCCTCGCATTGGCGTGTGTGGTGACGGTTGGAACTGATAGGTCGCCCCTTTTGAGCTATGTCATTGGGGCTGTATTTTAAGACAAATGGTGTGTAGATCAGAACTACATTTGGGGTTTGCTGTCATCATGTTGCTGTTGTATACGGCGTAGCTGGAGTAATCCCTGTATATTTCGCCTCTTGAATCCTTCAGGTCATACAACGCATACCGCCTCGTCATCAGCTCAGGTGCGAGCGCCGTGATCTCGATTTCGTCTTGGATATAATTACTACATCTATGAAATCCCAAGGACACGGCTTCGGGATTGCTTGTTTCTATAGTAGCCCGACAAGCGCTTGGCAGGGCTAGGCTAGTATACTACGATCTCAAAGTCCCGACATGAGCACACGTTAACGCCGAACTAGGCTGCGCTAAAAACGCCTCGGGTCAGCACGTTTCCATTATTAGGAAGTAAAGAGCTTTCAAATACAAAATCATGTTAAGATAAGACTAAGCTTATTCTAGTAGCGAGCCTGATTTCATCAGATCTTATTGATCATGGTCTGATTATTCTAATGAGGTTGGGAGAAGCTTTGCCAAGACAGGAAACAGCGGATCCCAGATTAGGATTAGGCTTACTTGTAAGTGGCATGCTGCTGACACCACAGCACACCATCTGGCCCATGAACCTCATCTCAGAGTTCGCCGGCCGGCTACCTTATTACTATACAAGCGAGCTACTGACTAGCGCACGGAAGGTGCCGTGAGTTCGGATTCTTCCATTCCAGCCGCTCTTCTGACGACCCCGGATCTTGGCTTGCACTTGTACTATCCTGCAGAATGGGGCTGAAAAAAACACCGTTATCTAGTTTAGAGATAGGTAGTATAGGTACTCCTTTTGATTAAAATCTGCTGGTGAGAATCAGGACGGGCAAGGGGGGAGACAAGTATTTAAACCCCAAGCAGTTCCCTCTTGCTCCCTTTCCTCTCGTCACATTCTCCCACCAGCCTCTCAAGATGAAGTTCTCTAGCATTGTCTCCGGCCTGGCGCTCGCCAGTGCCGCCGTTGCCGCCCCTTCGATCGAAACGTATCCTAAATACCCTACCACCATTGTTGCGGGTGTCGAGGTCATCGACACCCCGATTGTTAGGGCCGTCCGTTCGTTTATCGAGAGCTATTACAAGGACTACCAGCCTTACCTGACCAACCATCTCTACCGATCGTGGCTCTTTGGTGCCGCCGCCATTAACAACAATGCTACTTTAAAGGCTACGCTGGATCTCGAGGTTCACGCCGTGGGGACTATGTTGCACGACCTCGGCTGGGACAGTGAGTTTCACTACCTCGTACAGACTGATCCGTATGAGCCGACTAATCGCTAACTATTTACTTCAAGTTAAACCCCACTCTCCTTTCACAACCGCCACATACACTTTCGAGGTTGATAGCGGTCGCTTCGCGATGCAGTGGATCAAGAACTGGACTGCCATCCACGGCTGCGCCGAGCAATGGGACGAAGTGCGTCTCCAGAAAGTCAACCTGGGTATCCTGCTGCAGACGTTCATCGGGTCCACCGACTTCGTGTTCGCCGACTCGTCCTGGATCACCAAGTCCATCGGCTTTGAGTTCCCCCTCGGTGAGTCCCCGCTCATCGGGTCAAAGAACTACGACAACATCTGGAAGGCCTACTCGAACAGCACCCTGTTCCGTGGCAGCAACTTCACCTTCACCAACATGGCCGTGTACAAGCCTGCTGCGACGTACACGACCTTCCTCTCGGAATTCGGTCTCCACTACGTCCCTGGCTACAACAATACCGCCAACACGCTCTTTTCACTCATCAAGGGTGGACTTGACGGAGAGGTTGCTCAGTACCCCAACGTGCCCTTCGTGCAGAAGATCCCCCCTAACGGCGCTAACCCGCTCGTGTAAATATTCAATCTAGAGACTTTCTCTTCTTATACCTAATATTTACCCATTTGAATAGAAAGTAAAGAGGCCGTCGAGCTTGTATAGACGTAGACCTTTGTTTGTCCATCAACCTAGGTCTTGTATTAGCACAGCCCGGCCTTAACCACCCGCGGTATATTTCCCGTGAATCGTGAAGCCATTAGCATCCTCATCTCATATTCTTAGAATCCAGAGATATTCTATGAATCTTCCTTATTTTACGCCTGATTCAAAATGATGATTCCCTCCTCTAAATAATCTCGGGCGATGAGAAACAGCTCACACAGTACCAAGGGCCCCCGACATGGTAAAGTTATCATTGGATGGTCGCGATGAATCAAATGAAGATTGAGTCAGAAACCAGTCCTCATGGGCTGAGACTGCCTAGCTGATATAGGAGACGGTAGGGCACCGTCGTTTGTTAGGAATTCCTCGTCAGGCCTCGTGATGGCGTACTGTATAGCGTCCAAACTGCCGTTCACTATAGTTTCCAGACTAATATCTGAGTCGGCGTCTGAGGTTACGACGTCGCCTCTACTTGAAGTCAACCAGGACAATGTCATAATCTATATCCAAATCGCCATGTACTCACTGCTTCCTGTTGAAACAGTTGCCAGTACACAGAGATGATGGTGGCAACCCCGACGGTTAATGGCATGTATTGGCCAGCCGACGCGATAGCGTTAATGCCAACAACTTTGTTCAATTTCAAAGTTGCTTCAATCGCCGTCATGGATGTCACTCCTGACACACCACAGAGAATACAGTAATTCCTTTGTGAGTTTTAGCAGGTGTCATTTTATCACAATTATCACCTCGCAAAAGAGCGACGTACCTGTGGCGTTTTATGTCGATTGGGGTTATTAGGCAAACCCCTATTAATTCGAATGTGGCGGAGGACCAGATTTTTGCCGTAAATAAACATACAGCGAGTCGATCCAACAAAAACTATTCTTAAGCCGAGGCCGCACTCGTTGGCTGCCGCCCTCAGCCGTTACCGTGTTGTATGTCAGGTTCTAATGTCGTCTGTTGTGGGCTTTTCTCCAGAAAACATAGTTGATATATAGCCGAGTGTTTGACTGGATCTTTGATTTCTGGTGCCAGAATGAATATAATGAAGGGAGTAACAAGTGAATAGGTGAATGCAAGTGGAATAAGCAATGTTGTGAAAAACACTCTAATCAATGTATACATGGGGCTCGGATCGAATCCAGGAACAAGGAAGAACTGGTATGTTCCACAGGGTAGCCGATATAAGACTTGGTTATAGGCGTAGAAAAAAACCAAATCCCATGATAAGCTATCAGGGTATTCATCGTGAACTGAATTACCATGACCCAATCCAGATCAAACCATCAAGCACGGTTTCCAAGTCCAGTCCAACTAGGTGAGGAAGCAAATAGACAGATAAAGCCCCCCCAATACGAACCAGTAAATAATTCTCGATTTCGATACTGAAAACACAATTCGCCGTAGCGCTTAACACGTAGGCAGCTATACAGATGGAGATAGCGAATATTAAGTAGACTTTCTGAAGTTCTTCGCGACTTTCTGGAAGTAGGTTGTTCATTAGCAGAGCTGCCACACACTGGATATAAATACCAATGCGAATGCCTAATCCATATATGTCCGCATTGCCCTCGATGTGTCCTGGGACCGAGAGTAGCAAATATTAATTCTAAAGTCGAACTTGGGGCTTCCTGGGTGCTACTCACCGGCGCTTGCATATTGATGGACATCTGTTCAGCAGACCGGCCCCGGGTCCGGGCTGGGATAACTTTTGCGTCGGTTATGTCAATGCTACTAACGAGTCGAATTGGACTTGCATACGTGGGCTGCGGACGCTGCAAGCACGGCGGTTCGGCATTCTGGCCTTTTTCGAGGCAGTGAGCGACAAAACTCTAAGATGTGACCCTGCCTCGAAAGATTTCTCAGACGAGCGGGTGGACTTACTGATCTGCTCCGAATCCGTCTTCCTGTACAGTGCTCTGGTTGCATATTGGCGAGATGGCGAGCTTAGTCTTGAAAGCATGAAAAGGGCTGGACTATCATGATGGAAGAACAATTCTATCGGCTAGGTTTACATAGATAGATATATCAGTTCTAAATGAATTTGATATAGCCTATCCTGCACCGCCTGGTGTAGGGGCAGTGCGCCTTAGCACCCACAGATATCCAGCAGTTGGGTTGCGCTGCCTGGCACGAGTGCCCAGTTTATTGGAGTTTGTCTCGCGGAGAAGTGGATACGCGATCATATAAAGGGAAGTGAACCAGTGCACTCTTAGTAGCGATCACGTAAAGTGTGTTTTGATGATCTAAGGTCTAAGTTCTAAGCTGATAATAGGTGTTGAGAACCTTCCTATTTATATACGGGATCATGTGGGGCGGGTTTACCCGCTCTCCATGATCCACTACCGCATTATCCGTGCAAATTCATATCGTCCAGTCAGGGGTCAAAATCCGGGGCAGTGCGTTAAAAAAAAGCTCGGGCCTAACTTCGCCCCTATGATCCCCGGATTTGACCCCTGACTGGACGATACGAATTTGCACGGATAATGCGGTATTCCGTGACAGTTTGCCTAGCCACAGCCACCAGGGATATATTTCAAGGCCAGAAACTCGTCAACGCCCAAATTCTAGTAGCGGTTTTCATGTGCTTCTTCGAATTTTCATCCGCTGTCGAGTATCATCTATGGTAGGGCGCTCGCTAATCTCTCCGACGGCGTTATTACCGTCGCTCATGGGTAGACGGGTTAAGGAAGATGATGTTATATTAGACCGAGTGGTAGTTAGGTAGCAAGAGAGATAAATGACTGGAACCCCTACCTGAATATATGCCTAAGTATACATGTGTAGGAATATCAATATAGGGGGAGGCTTGGGGTAGGAAAAGCAGAGGGGGGGGATATGTTATTGATTCTGCCTACCTCTATGCCCACGGCCGCGACCCTGAATCTAGCCACCCGGCCTGGGTCACTATAAGGACTGTTCATTTGTATAGCGGTGCTGGAGACTGGTCGCGGATATTTTCGTATTATGTTATGGAGGATACTCTGGGTATTAATGCCAGTAAACTGAAACTTGTTTTTTCAGGAGAGCTCAGTGCTGTAGATGATATTCCAAGTATTCGATATCTATCATAACAAGAAGGCCTCTTGACGAGGGATATATTACGCCAGAATTCACGATCTCCTATCTTTCATATTAACAGATAGGTCGCGCAAGTCGCCCACCAGGAGCAACGAGGCTAAACATTAACCAACCTTATACGAGCACCGATGCTTACTCAAACCACTATGTCAATTATAGTTATGTGCCAGGGCAGCTCGGACACCAAGAGGCATCTGATCAGTGAAGCATGCCAAAAACAGTATTGCTACATGAAGGAATCTCAAAAGAAGAATTAACTCCAGTACATACATAGATAACTAATCAATAAGGAAGCAAACCAATACCTGCGCCTCGTAAAAAAAAAAGTATCCCCGACCCGAAAGTACCCCCCGTTCCTATAGCTTTTTCTCTAAAGGTCCCAAACTGCGCCCCCTAATCCGAAGACTCCCAAGTGACCAAACCAAGCCTATTTTATTCCCCTTTTTTGCTAATGTTTCTCTCTTTTACTTCCTTTGCTTCTTCTCCTCATTCAAGCCATATAGTAGGCCACCCCTTTAGTTGCGATTATACTCGAGATCAACGAAACACCTACTGTTGTCGCCGAGAATATCCGGCTAGCTGTCGGTACGACGTACCGACGTGGGGATATTGTACTGCATATCCTGCACGGGATACTCGACGGCGTCGTCCGGTGATGAAGGCGGCGAGGGGGTCGAGGGTGGTTTTCGCACGCGCCCTCGTCCCTGCACCCTTCCAGGCTGCGGTCTAGAGCTGGCGCCAATGTCTATCGCCTGGATCTGTTCACTAGAATCCATAGCTAAGCTCTGCTCTCGGACGACGGGTCTTCTCTTCTCCTGTTGCGCGGCATTCCTATCTCCGGCCGCTGTATCCCCTTCAGCACTGGAATCCGAAGATACCGCATCTGTCTTCGTCTCGTCCGTAAATAGGAAGACGACGGCCGCGAGCAGAGACGAGAGGGCGACGAAGGTGGCGAACGCGGCGCCCGCGCGGTCTCCAGTCTTAATGGGGCCGAAGTGGTGCATGGAATCGATGCGTCCGCTGTCCTCGCCGCCGGCCGAGGGGTTACCGACGCTGGTGCCGCCGGTGAGGTTGGTGACGGGCGGCTTAGCCTCGTGGATCATGTTGGCGAGGACGACCTCCATGACGGCCATCTGCTGGCCGACGCCCGTGGTGCCGTCCCACAGGCCGCTGTTGTTGGCCCACTTCATGCCGCACATGCGCCCGTTGGCACCGCCCGTGCACTGCTTCACGGCGGCCTGGGCCGAGTTCTGCAGCAGCCGCTTGATGCGGTTGAAGGTCCAGGGCGCCCACTTGGTCGTCGCCGCCATCCACCGGCTCAGGTACGCCTTGAACGACTGCTGGTCCACGTCGCAGAGGGTCACGGACTCGCACGCCACCTCGATCATCACCTTGTCGTTGACGTCATTGCCGAAGAAGAAGATCAGCTCCGTGCTGTTCAGGAGCCCGTCTACGCGCTCGTGCCACAGCGCCGCGTCGTTCGCTTTCCCTTTCTTGTTCGAGTACTCCAGCATGGCGGCTGACCCGAGGAGGAACGCGCCGACGTTGTAGGAGAACTCGTATGGTGTGATCTCGCTGCAGTTGTGCTCGATAGTGGCGCCGTCGTAGATCCTGTAGTTCTCATCGATGAACTTGACCCCCGTCATCCAATCCCACGTCTTGACGGCCCAGTCCGCATATGTGCTATTCCCGGTGTAGAGAGCAAGCCGCGCGCCGAGGTTGAAGAAGCACGCCTGCGATATGGAATTTTTGTAATCGAAGCCGTTGTTCCATGTAAATATTTGCCAGCGCAACCCTCCATTGCAGTGTTGCGTCTCCCATCGCGCTGCTTGCGTATTGAAAACTGCTTGGGCCAGCGCTAGCCACTGCGGTTGGTCGTGTTCGGGATTCTGGAAGTTGTATTCCGCCGCTGACATGGCTGCCATGCCCCAGAATCCCTGGTCATCGTTGCCCTCGGTTAATGTCTGGTTTAGCGGCATATAGTCGTTGTACGGTCCGGTTTGGTGTAACATGCCTTGTTGCGTGATGTCGTTATACGTCGTATCGCCTGTGTAGTACCAGTAATCGATCAGGGCGCCCATCAAAGCACCGGCTTCCCACCCTACCAGCTATACTTAGCATCGTTTTACTATCTCGGTTACTCAACTTACTTACAGTAGTATGGCTGTGGCAAGAGCCCGGGAGTTTGTCCCGGTTGGTTACCAGTGTACATCGACATCAGATCCGCGGCTAGCTGTTTCGCTACATGTTTTATCGAGTCTGGAGAGGGTTAGGTCAGTATGATCTTGACCACAGGCAGCTGGGAGTACGATTTACTAACCATGTGACTCAGGATTGAAATCATAGGCGTAGATTGGGTTGCTAGTAAGCAGAAGCGAGACTGCTACAGCCGTAGCTCTGCGTAGGAAACCTGACATGGCTGGCGACCAACACAGATGTGACAATGTCTAAAAAATGGCGGCTCCGGATTGTGAATAGATGAGAGATTGGATTTCCACTTGCGAGCTGTCATGGCAGGTCCGACCGTAGATAGTAGGCTTAAGCCTGAACATATTCTAGCTCACGAACACCCCTTCCCTTGTTGCGCTTCTTGGGGGTGGGCGGGACGGTCCGAAGTACGGGCTATCAGAAGCTCGTGTTAATGGGAGGTAGGCGCCGCTGGCTTCCGGATGCTGCACATGGAAATAACCGGCAACAGATCGTTTAGACTTTCTCCTCGAAAAATAGAATGGACGGCAGTTGAAATGGGAAGAGCGAATGACAAGAGCTACGAGCCTCAAAACCAAAAGCAGGTAGGTAGGTAAAACCTTCGTTGTCAAAATGGAACTGAGTTTCACAGACCCGACCGACTATTACGGGGACTGAGATTTAAACGTAAGCGCAGTTGAACCCCTCATCGAGATCACTTCTGGGCAAATCAACATCAACTAGTTAGGGTCGGAGTGCATGTCGTTCACGTGGTTCTCAGCTGAATTCTAAGCTGATGATTTGACAAGATCGCAGATAATGTAGCAGTCGCTGTTACGGTCGGATTCCAGATGAAAAATAGATACTGGGCCTAGAACACGGATTTCTTGTGGCACAGGCTCCATACATACATCGAGGCAGGGAATAATATGCGCGACTGCCATGGCACGCTTTCTCGTTTGCCTGTGAAGCTTTTACTGATACCTTACGCACCTTGTCGGCCACATGAAACTTTGATTATTCGGCAAACATGAGCCGGCCGTATTGGTGAGATCCGATGCTGGCTAGGATATCTAGTCATACATGTCTGAAGAGTCGACGACGGATTTACCAGTAGAAGTACTGGCGGAAGTCGTTGTTACTGCCATTTCTGGTATATGGGGGCCGCAATGAGCTCTTCTAATCCTCTTCTTCACGCGAATGAACTGCGTCTAGTCGTGAGGTATCTCCATAGGTGGCGGACATCTCATCAATGGCGCTAATACTTCATATACTCAGATTGATGTTAGGCCTAGTCGTCTTTTCCCTTTTGTTGAGATCCTTCCTTTTCGATACGCCATGAGATCGAAGAAATTGGTACTAATAGGTAGTGCAGTCGGCAACGTGAACATGTTCCTTTGCCCATTTTTCTTCTTTCTTTTTTCTGTTCCTGTCGACTCGTCCGCAACAATGAAGCTGTAATTGCTACAGATCGACTAGAGGCTAAATTGAGTGGATAGTATCAGATTGGTCGGGCACTAGGAGATAGTGTCATTATCTATTGCTCTCCATCTCGGATGGTAACAACTTCCTTCTTTCTTGGCGCAAGTATTTCATGCATATTGTTGATTACTTGGGATTGGATAAAGAGATAACCAAGAGGATCTACCTGCATGTACGTAGCAATGGTAGCAAGTCGGGAGAGCACCTCTATACTTGCTTGGCACGGTCGACTGGAATTTGCGAAATGGGTTGTTCGCGATTGGCTCCCTGGCTGGGCCTTCTGCCCTGCATAGTGTTCTTCTGCGAGGCATCTTGTTGGGTTCAAGCCTGTGATGTAGGACACGCCGTTGACCTACATAGATACCTGAAGCATCGTACACAATGTAGGTGGATAGTCAACTCGGAGCTCGGAGGTGACGTTCAAACTTATCAGTCGCTCATTCATGGACCCGCTGGTCCGTCCCTGACTTGAACAGTTCATGGCTCTACTGTAAGGTAGCATGGCGATACGTGGAGCCTCCGACCGTGCGGAAGTCTAATTCATTGCATACAGCCAGCCATGCATGCTGTGCCGAAATAGTGTAGCATAAAGAGCGCACCGACGATGCCGACGCCCAGGCAGCAGAATTCAAGTCAAGTTACGAAGTTATTGCTAACGTAGACGATGGGGCGGAACATGACGTACAGTACTGTAATTGAGTGGAATTCCTAATACTGGCAGTTCAGATTTTGTCTGCATTGGGAAATAGTCTTGAAATACTTACCTAAACTAAAGTACCTGCACTGTAGCTAGGTAGTAATAAAGCCAAAATGGAACGGTCGGCAAGACTGAAAGCTCAGGGCACAGCCTCACTAGCTGCGTAACCGCCCAGAGTGCACCAGGTGGCGGAGGTGGAATGGGGGACTCCCTTAAGGGAAGAGTGTTAGGTAGGTAGGTAGTACCGAGGTACATAAGTATGTCTGTATGCAGGGCAGATGAGGTCATATGGATATGCCTGCAAATCCCTTCCTTAAAAGTGACCCGTAATCTAGTACAATTGCTATACTAGGCTAAAGATCTATTCTAAGGACTGGGTTAGTTATTTAACTAAAAGTTAGGGTCTATAGTCTAGGAGCTATGTACTTATATATATAAATATAGTAGGGTAAGTAATAGTACCTAGACAACCTGCCCTAAGTAACTATAGCCTATATTCTACCTATTTTTAGAAGCTATATTATCCTTTTTTTTAATTNTNNTTAGTTATTATAACTTTTTAATATTCTTTTAATTATTAGCTATTAACGTTCTAACAACAATTTCTGCTTAATTTTTTATTATATATTTTATATTTTTTAGTATAAATAGTATTTTTATTAAACTTATAAATTATTATTAATAAATAGTTATATTTATTAAAACCTTTTAGTTTTTATATAATATTTAATACTAAAATAATTAGTATATTAACTATAAAGTTTATAATAATAATATAAAATAATAACGGTTTAATAATAATTAGTTATAAATGTTCTACTGTTTAGCTTTTATCTATTCGGTTTTTTAAACATTATAAGCAGTAATCTAAATACTTTCAGACTTGCCTAGTTATGTTTAAAATTATAAAACCTTTTAGTTTTTAAAATATTTGTTTAATATTAAAATAATATTTTTTATTATAAGCTATTTATAATATTTTATATAAATAGTTTTTAAAAATAACCAGTTTACGCTATTTTTATATAGTTTATAGTATAATAAACTATTATTGCTTATTTTAAATTAATANTTTTTTAGCTTTTTTAAANCTATTTAATTATTTTNTTTAGTTTTTTATTTTTTAAGTTATTTTTTTTAAGTTTTTTTAAAAAATTTTGTTTTACTTATATTATATTTATAATATATACAAAGTTTTTATATATATTATTTAGTTCTAATATAATTTTATTANATATTTTTATATTTATACTATTTTTATTATTAATAATTATAATAAAATATTTAGTATTAAATTTATTTGTTTAAAAATATAATAAATATTTAACTTATATTAATTAAAATATGTTTTGGTTCCATTATTACTTGAACATGGATTATTCTTTTTAACTGAAAATAGAATCAATCAATATAATTTGTTATTATACACTTTAGATAATAATGTTAAAAAATGAGAATTATTACCTGATGTAATTCCAAATTATAGCCCACTAATTCTAGACAATTCTATAAATATCTTAAGTAATATTGGATATTTTAAAGATTGATTAGTAGGATTTGTAGTGGCTGAAGGTTCTTTTTTTTGTTCAAGCTAATAAAGAAATTTCATTTAGTATAAGTCAAAAAGGTAATAAAATTTTAATGCAAGCTATTCATTTATTCTTTAAACCAAGTAGAGCTATTTACTATTCAAATGATAAAGATGTATCTCTTGTTCGTGTGTCATCCGTTAAAGATGTACAAAAAGTTATAAATTTTTTCTCATTTGAAAATAACTATCCTTTAATTGGATTTAAAAAAGATAGCTATGAAATTTGATTAAAAGCTTTAAAAGAATCAAGTAGATACAAAGATCTAAAACTACCTTAAAAATTTCTTAAGGTAAATAAACTTATTAGCCCGCTGCTTCGCAGCACAAAAATAAATTTTAGGTTTCTTACTGCGAAGCAGGGCGTTTCTTTAAATATAAAATTACTATATATTGTTTATAGTAGTTTTTAAATTATGTTTTATATGTGCATCTAATCTTTAGATGAATTATTTAAATAAGCCTATAAATATTTGAGTAATTAAATTAAAATACTTTATATTAATATAATTAATAAATTGTTGTATTAGCCGCATTAGTTTTAATGCATTTAATAGCACTTCACGATACAGCAGGGTCAAGTAATCCTTTAGGTGTATCAGGTAATTATGATAGATTACCTTTTGCCCCTTATTTCTTATTTAAAGATTTAATAACTATATTTATATTTATATTCGGATTAAGTTTATTTGTATTCTTTATGCCCAACGTGTTAGGAGATAGTGAAAATTATATAATTAAGGAAGTCTTAGTTATTGTCAGAATGAACTTCTGGCTATTAAACCTTCAAATTGCGGGAACACCCTAAAGCAATTTCAACCAAGTAGGAGTAGTAATACATCTTATGGCCCAGGTAATGACTCGGGGTATGGTAAAATCGAAATGGATTATTTATGTGGTGGCTACTAAATTCGTGGAAGGGCCTCGGCCCCCCTTATAAAAAAAAAAAATAGCTTTTTTTTATTTTAGCTTCATAAAACTTATTGTCCTTTTGGGCTAATAGTAAGGAATATAGATAAATGGGTAATCCGCAGCCAAGCACCAATAATAAATGGTGTGCAGTTCATCGACTAAATGTTGGTTGGCGCAAGCTTAAGATATAGTCAAGCCCCATCTGAAAGGATGCAGGAAGTTTTTTGACGAGAAGGTTCCGTTGAGAAGGTTCTGTTAAATGGATAGGTTTAAACTTATTTAGGGAGAAGGCCTTAGTCAGGCATATATGTTATTTAGCTACTTTCTATACTTACTTAAAGACTGAAAGTATTATATCTTCTAGAGATCAAGAGAAATCTCACCTAATTGAATCGGAACACGATATTAAATCTACCGTTAAAGGAAAAGTAGGTAATAAATTAATGACTCTTTCTGAAGTTAAAAGTTTATTTTTGACCCTAAAAAACTCTTCGGATCCATCAGAAGGTGGTTCAGATAAAGAATTTTGTATACTTGCCAACGGTTTCTGGCAAGCGGAAGGGTATATTGGTGGAATTTTTAGATCTGGGTTAAATTTTTATCCTCTTTGCACGGCAACTCAAGGGTTTTCGATAGAAAGTGCCAAATTTTTTATTAGATTAAACAAAGCTTTATGTAACAAAGGGACTTTTAGTATAACTTTAAATAGTTTTGGTAAATTTGTTATCGCTTATAGATTGTCCGGTTGAGATACTTTTTTTTCTGTGTTTGTTCCATATTTCAATATGCTATATGGTGAAAAATACCGCGCTATATTTAAACTAAATAAAATTTATACATTAAAAAATCACATCAAACAGACTTCGGATAATATGTCTAAAGTTCATTTAGTAAGCCTTGTTTATTATTTAACTGGTTATTCATCTCATTATAAAGTAAGTTTAGAAGAGAAATTACTTTCTTTAGGATTAGATCCGGCTTTATTGAAAGAATTACCAAAGGTTTCTTATAAAGATAATGCTATAAAACCTTCTTTCTTATTTATACTTGGATTCTTTTTAGGTGATGGTACTTTACATTTGAAACTCGAATGGAAAGAGAAAAATAGTACTGTGGTTATTTGTCCTTTATTTAATATAGTACAATCTAATACTGAATCTAATAAATATATTATGGAAATAATGACTGACACTTTAAACGCACTTAATATTCAAGCTTCTTTGGAGAAAAGTGCTACTACGTACACTTTAATGGTTAAAGGACTTAATAGGGTATTTAATTCTCTATTTCCTTTGTTGAATAAATATTCACATTTCTTGTACGGAAAAAGTGATAGTTTTAATTTATTAGTTTGAGTAGAGCGGTTGGTTAACTCAGGAGGCCATCACACTTATTTTGGTTTAAGAGCGCTTGTTAATAAAATATACGCAAATACTAATGAACGTTTCACAGATAAAGAAGTTTGAATGGATCGTATCGAGGATTGATTAAAAGCAGCTTCTGCTCGTAGGGATGGGGGAGAATGCTATATTTCTTTTATATATACGTCGGACCGCAAAGTTCGAGGTATACAAGTACGTTTCCCTTCTACTTTGAAATTCCCTAAGTCTAATAAGGCATTTATGTGTTCAACTTGAGATGGTCAAGATAAAGCTTTAGCAGCTGCTGTGCAATATAGAGATAAAATTATTTCAGATTGAATTAACCAAAATTTTTAGGCTAACTACGAGTACGCAAGGAAGATAAACTACTGTTTTTTCTTTACTTATGAGTACCCCCTTAACTAATAAATAAGCTTGAGAGTCAGGGTGCTATAAGAAATAACATCATGTCAGACTAATTCAATCTGGGCAAATCCTATGCAAACTCCTCCTGCTATAGTTCCAGAATGATAAAGTAAAATAAATGTCATTATAAAATCTCGCGAATTGCTGGAAACCCTTTTTAATTTAAATATGACAATCAGCAAGAAAGCCTTTTATTAAGCTAATATATACTAAGCTAATTAAGGAATCTTCAGAGACTATGCACGAGACAATTAAAGGCGCATTGTTTTTAATTGAAGAGATAGTCCGATCATAGTAGTGATACTATGAGTTTAACACACCATCAATTGATTTATCCCCTATACTATTCTTTATGTATAGTCCAGTATTATTTGCTGCACGTTCAACAAAAGGAATAACTCGTTTATCTCCTACTGAAAGAGCTGCAATAAAATTACCTGATGAAGTAAAGGAAGTATTAATAGCTCCGGCAGCCGCCTTAAGGCGGCTGGAGCCTGCTGCGTTGAGGATTTTACTTGGTGATGCCTTGTGGGATAGTTGTGAAAAGATTAGTGTTTTTTGTTCATTATTATTTCTTTATATGGTTTTTAATTTTTTATATAATTTATATAAATTTTGCTAGCTTAAAAGTTGTTTATCTTAATCCTAAAGTTAAAAAAGCTACCTTTTTAAAAGAAAATAAAGGTAAATCAGGTATTTATTTATGAACTAATAAAATTAACGGTAAAAGATACGTAGGAAGTTCAGTAGATTTATCTAATAGATTTAGAAAGTATTTAAATATTTCTTATCTTAAATATTTTGAGGATATTATGATTATTTATAGAGCTTTGTTAGCTCATGGTTTTGATAATTTTACATTAGAAAGTTTAGAATATTGTGAGCCTTCGGTTTTAATAGAAAGAGAACAATATTGGATTGATCTTTTGAAACCTGAATATAATATTTTAAAAATAGCTGGTTCAAGATTAGGAGCTAAACACTCTTTAGATGTTATAGCTAAAATAAAAGCAGGTGCTTTAAATCGTTCAGAAGAAGCTTTAGCTAAAAACTTGAAGCATTTAAATGAATTAAATTCTAGTCAAGAACATAAAGAGCATTTGATTAGACTTAATACATCTCTTGAGCATATAGCTAAAACCGCTAATCCTGTTAATGTATTTGATACATTGAAAGAGGAAAGTCTTGAATTTAGATCTATTACTCAAGCGGCAAGCTTCTTTAAAGTTCATCCTGAAACTATTCGTAGATGTATAGTTATAGGTAGCAGTGCGAATCTAACTAAAAGACTTAAAAATTATTTTAATGAATCTTACCTTACTAGACTTAAAGACTTCATGATTATTTATAAAGCTTTGTTAGCTTATGGGTATGAAAATTTTACATTAGAGATTTTAGAATACTGTGATACTGCATCTATATTAGAAAGGGAACAATATTATTTAGATACTTTAAAGCCTGATTACAACATTTTAAAAGTAGCTGGCTCAAGTTTTGGATATAAACATTCCGAAGAAGTGTTATTAAAAATGAGAAACCGTATAGCATCTTCAGATGCTAGATTAAAAATGTCAGAAAAAAACCACAAAAGACAAGCCGTGGTAGTTATTTACAATCAAAATGGAGTTTCCACAAAGTTTTCCACCATGAAAGAAGCAGGAATATTTCTTAATATTTCTACTACTATGATAGGTAAATATCTTAAAAGCAATAAACTTTTCAAAGGTATCTATTCAATAAAGAAAGATCTTTAATAACTTTAGTAAAACCTTATTTTATTAAAGAAATGTTATATAAATTAGGGTTATAAAGCTGCCATAAGTTTTCCTGCATGCCTTGCAGCAGGGGGATATAACTATTGACAAATCGATTTATTACCTTTCTATGCTATTTTAAGATCTATACCTAATAAATTATTAGGAGTTATCGCAATGTTTAGTGCAATTTTAGCCATTATGTTACTGCCTGTTACCGATATAGGAAGATCAAAGGGTCTTCAATTCAGACCTTTGAATAAAATAGCCTTTTATATTTTTGTAGCTAATTTCTTAGTATTAATGCAATTAGGAGCTAAACACGTTGAATCACCTTTTATAGAATTTGGACAAATAAGTACAGTTTTATATTTTGCACACTTTGTAGTTATAGTCCCAGTTGTTAGTTTAGTAGAAAATACTTTAATGGACTTGAGATATAAACCGAAGCAAATTTAGTGATATTGAAGAGAATCTTTCTCCTCCTTTATCTAAAAGAGAAATTGTTGAAAATAGTATTAATCTTTTTAACCGGATTGAAGATGCTAACATGAAAAATGAATTTTATGGTATTAACATAGCTTCTATAAAAACTTTGGATGAAAAACTAGCTTCAATTTTAAATAAATATATTTTAGAAAATAATATTTATGAATATGCCATATTACATAAAAATATTAATATTTTTAAAAATTTAGATTTTAAAGATTTAGATTCATTGATAGTAAAAGAATATCCTGAATTATATCATTATAATAAAAATTTAAAAGAAGAGTTTATTACTTCATATAATTTTAAGCTAATTTCTGATAACGAGATATCGTTTGAGATTTCGGAAGATAAAACGGAATCTTATTTAAAATCCGAATTATCTTATTTAATATTTAATCATAATAAAAACTTACTTATACCTAAACCTGAAGATTTACTAGAAGAAAAGAACATAATGCAGGATTGATATTCTTATAATACTCCTATTATGAATGATCCTATTATTACCCCTATGACTGGTACAGGATTAGGACAAGATCAAGCTGTTGCAGGAATAAAATACCGAGAATGAATGATTGCTTCATCATATTTATTAACTGAGTATAATATATGAAAAAAAGCTATGGATTACGCCTCAGCCGAAAATAAAAATACTGGATTTAGCTCTATCGAGTTTAAACAAGCTTATGATTATATTATATATAGACAGTTTAGGATTAATAATTTTAGTAGATTATATTTTGATGAAAAAAATAGTTATATAAGAGATTTTACTCTTAATGATGTAATTTATAGAGAGTTATGTGAGGATCTCTTATACATACTATTAAACCTATTATTAGCTAATAAAATAATAGGAAATATAGACTTACTAAATTCATTAAATAATGATAATAAGTTTTTTGATATTTTAAAAGATATTATTAAAGATCATTATGCCGACGCCGAAATTAAAGATGGATATTCTTGCCTTAAAAGTTTAAGAAGATATAGTCTAAATAATTATTTTACTGAAGATCAAATTAAGAAGATCAGCGATGATATAAAGATTGAATGATAAAGATTTACTAAAGCTTATTAATTATGTAAACGGAGGTAAGAAAACCTTATACTCCAGAGGAGGAGCTCTACGTGATGTTTTATCTAAAGTTTTCTTTATTGAATATTTTTGCGTAAGAATAGAGGAAATGTTAGATTTTCTACAAGGTTAATAATTATATATTTGTATTTTACTCCAAAACTCTTACAAATAATAAATCCATTTTAAGTTTAGTGGATGAAGATGTTCCCCACTTTGACCGTACGATGACGGATCTTTATCCTAAGTTAGCCAAAGGTTTTAAATTTTCAGGTCATAGTATATTACATTTTCATGAATTTGATAAAGCTATAAATTAAAATAGAACGTTTACATTTAGCTTTATTTAATAAAGCTTTGTAATCTAATGACAATTTATCCTTAGATAAATTTTATAACGGTACAAATATGATAGCAGAAGCAAGACCTTTAGGATAAACTATGATTATGGTATATAGTTTGTAAAAATTAAGTTTAAAATTCGATTACTTTATATTATTTCTAATGAATAGAAAAACTTTTTTTTATTCTGCTTCGCAGGAATATATTATGTCAAAAACATAATATAAAAATTAGGGTACAAAGGTGTACATTCAAAATTAAATTAAATAGGTTCAATTCCTACCTAGTTTTATAAAATAAACTTATTATTAAAGAATAATAATATTTTAAGCAATTGTTTAAATAATTTATGTGGTGATTTCAAGGTACAAAATAAAAACCTTTCTATGCTATTTTAAGATCTATACCTAATAAATTATTAGGTGTAATTGCTATGTTTAGTGCAATATTAGCTATAATGTTATTACCTATAACAGATTTAGGTAGATCTAAAGGATTACAATTTATACCTTTATCTAAAATAGCTTTCTATATATTTGTAGCGAACTTTTTAGTGTTAATGCAATTAGGAGCTAAACACGTTGAATCACCTTTTATAGAATTTAGACAAATAAGTACAGTTCTATATTTTGCTCATTTTATCTTTATAGTTCCTTTTGTAAGTTTAATAGAAAATACTTTAGTTGATCTATCTTTAGAAAATAAAGGTTTAAACGGTAGCAAAATATAGTAAGTTTAATAATAATGGAATTGCTGAGGATATAACCTTAATACCAAAAAAGTTGTATAGTAGAAATTATTAATTCTCTAAATTTACATAACTTATCTATATTTAGAGTATAGATAGAAATAAGATCAAAATGATGAAAATACTATAATGTTCTTATTTGGTGAATATTTTTAAATTAAATAAATTGTTTATTAGAATAAATAATAATGCTTTAGAAGTATTTTTAAAAAAGAGTGATTTAGTCACTTTTTAATCTTTATAAAAAATTAAAGATAAAGTATGTTAAGGGTAAAATATAGTACTACGGTTACTATTGCATAAGTTCGAGTCTTATATATACTTATATGCTATATCCTGAACGATAGATCTAAAAATAGACGTCCTTCAAAAACCTAGCCCTAATAAAAAAAAAAGANATTTTATTTATNNGANNNGNGNNNNTNNAACGCGCGCTGGGTCTGACCCCTCTCCCCTGAGGGGGCTAGATTTCTTATAAATTTAAATTAATTTATATAAAAAGGAACTAAATATTTAATAACTATATATTTATACTCGTTAAGTTTATTTGTATTCTTTATGCCTAATTATCTTGGAGTGCTGCTTCGCAGCAGTAAAAAAAGGATAAAGATTATTTTATTAAAAGTAAATTCATTCTACATAATAATTTTAATCCTAACTAATAATATGTATTATAAAATTAAGTATTAAATATATTCAATCTGGTTTTTAATTAACTAATCTTAAACTATATAATATTACCCGATAAATTATACCTTTTATTTCGTAACATATGTAGGAAACCATTTATATATTATTGAATATCTGGAGTAATTTTTATAAAGGAAATTTATGATCAGGATGTAGCCAGGAGTATATTATCTTCTATCTATCTTGTTTTAAATTTAAAAATATTTTATATAGAACCTAAAAAGTTAAGAAATAACTTAAATTTAATTATCCATGTATTCCTATTCCTAATAAATTATTCATATTCTCAATGCTTACTTTCCCCACCCTTTTTTCTCAATTTATCCTTATTCTGTAAACTTATATGCAACCATTAATTCTTCTCTATCTCTCCTTTTCAATCATCCTTCCTAATATTTCCTACCTCCTACTTAAATTCCTCACGTATGGATTGTACAGAAGGTTGAGGTCGGAGGAGTCGATATTTTATGGACTTGATGTTATTCGGATGGTCTTCTTCTCCATATTTTTCAAACCTTGCTTTTTCCAGTACCCTTTTACTTGCTATATTGAAGGGTTCGATTTCAGCCCGCAATATTTCAAGTGCCTCGCTTGGATAGCTTGCCGGAAGTTGTGTATTTTTAACCATTTTGTCATGATTTATGCGGTAGTATGTATTTGCCGCACGATCAAGATTCCACCAAAATAGGGTAAAAGCTTTCAGAGCTTCGGTCGCGTAACCTTTACCCCAAAACTCTCTTTTGAATTTGTAACTGATTAATGGCCAATTCCACCGAGGATGCTGAGTTCTCAGATAAAGTTCTCTTCTTGACCATCAGGCTTCTTCAAGAAGATTCCGTAAAATAGGCCTGAATCCTATGGTGCAAGGTTATAATAGATCGGGATGGGGTGGAGATGTGGATGGTGATATATTCGTTAAGAGTTGGAAAGAGGACATTGAAGAAGACTTGGGGGAGATGGATGGAGAAGATGAATTAATGAAGGAAGAATTTATTGTGAAAGCTAAATTTGATGTTAAGTTTGTTATTAGTCGTTATCTATAGTAGCATTTTTTTTATAAGAGGGGTGCTGCTTCGCAGCAGTAAAAATGCTAGTGAAAACCTTGTCGTCAAATATATTTGTTAAGTATAAAGGCAGTAGAGAAAGTAAAATAAGGCTACATACTGGTACACAGATAGGTGTTTGAAAGGGTGTGCTGAAGTATAAAAAAAATATAACCAAAAATGGTTAGTGATGTATTTCTAATTAACTTGCCTCCCCTTTTATATTTTTTAAAAAGATGTTAATTAAATAATATTTTCTTCTAACATAATTAATATGTTAGAATAAATAGCTTTGGTTTAATTTATTTGAGGCGCAAGCTCTAAATATAAAGAAAAAAAAAGGATTTAAATTTTCATATAAGTTTTAGTATAATAATTTGTATGTATTTAAAGTAAAATTTAAGAATTATGATGTAGTTGGTCTACACTTTGATTGCAGATCTTAAGTATGAGGTTCAATTCCTCCATAATTCTATAAAATATTCGTAAAATTATCTAGTTTCTTTTTATAATAATAAATTAAAATTTATTAAATTATAATAAACTCGTACTTATTATAAATGAAGGATACTAATGCTTATGTGTATTATAATAGATCAGGAAGATAGAAAGGGAGAATTAGGTGGAATAGAATTAAAATCTTCTATAAGTCTATGATTCGAAAGGTGATTTTTATCAACTAATGCTAAAGATATATTACGACGCGGAGGGACAATCTGACTATGTTGTAANANNAANGAGTTATCCAGCTGTGTTCGTAACTGGTCCAACCCATCCAGAGCGGCGTCATCCTACGAGGTGATGTCGTGAGTTCTGGTGGATAGCCGTACCCCTATAAATACCATTACATCAAGTATAGGTTGTACGGCGTGTTGAATCCAAATCGATGAGACCTGAACGTGAGTGAACCATTATTACAAAACGGGTCAACTAGCTTCATGTGACGGGTATTACATCCATGACGGGAATAAAGTAGCCAGACTTAATTATATCGAGAGTATGGGAACACACTACTTCCCCATACCTGAACAGATGGCAGATCTCATCGATATATTCATTAAAACGCGAAATGATGAAATAATGAATAAGGACAGATTGCACCTAAAAGTGGGAACCTCGGAAAAGAGTTACGTGAAAAATAACTCCTCGGGACACCTGCAAGGGTGAATTGTCACTGACCAAATTACTTCAAAACCCCATGGGACAGAACTAATTTGCCGGGACGGGGGCAAGATAGTCGAAAAAGCAAATGCATGGAGTAACTATCATGATACTGGGTATGTTAAATATCCCATAACAAAACCCCAGGCACCAAAAGGTGGGCAGAATTCGATATTGCTATCTGGGACCTACTTATCACAGGCTCTACGTGCCGAGGTATGTTATACCAGAGATAGATACTATTGTACCTATAGGAAGGACATCACTTCAAAAGAATGGACCGCCAATTGACGAGCTGTTGAAATGAAAGTACGTAAAGACCAGATGAAACTAGTAGAGTTAGCCAATAAAACTGGAAATATCAATAATGCTGAAATTATGACCTTACAAAGATTATTTGTATTAAAGAAACACTTCAGGATGCTAGCAGTACAACATGTACTGACTAACAAAGGAAGTGGAACAGCGGGAGTGGATAAAACCATTCTAACAGAAGCCAAAGATAAGTGAAATGTGGTAGAATGGATGAAAAGGGTCATACTAGACCCCAATAACTACGAGGCTAGTCCTGTCAAAAGGGTGTATATACCTAAAGCTAATGGTAAACAAAGGCCTCTTGGCATACCTACTCTTCAGGATCGTTGTTTACAAGCCCTTGTGAATTTAATACTTGAACCTCTTGTAGAAATGTCTAGCGACAGACACAGCTACGGTTTTAGAAAATACCGTTCTACTAAAATGGCTCTCGGAGCATTAAGAGTAAATCTCAGAAGTGCCGAGGAATACTATGACAAATACGCACTAGATGCTGATATTAAAGGGTTCTTCGACAATATATCTCACAAATGGCTACTCCAAAATATTCCTTTAGAAATATCACTTAAACCTCTGCTACAATCATGACTTAGAGCTGGCTACATCCATAAAGGGGAATGAACGGAACCCACTGATAGCGGTACTCCCCAGGGAGGAATTATTAGTCCGACTTTAGTCAATTTCACCTTGAATGGCTTAGAAGCGGCTGTTGAAAAAGCTGTCAATGACGCATACTACGTTAGGAAAAGGGGAATATACATAGGTAAAACGACGAATTATAAAGGTAATGTTTTACATGGTTTCCTATCAACTAACTTATTCACAGTTAGATTTGCCGATGATTTCATAATATTGGCAAGATCAAAAACTATGATTAAAGAGGTCATTAAACCATGTGTGGAAAAGTTTCTGGATGAACGAGCACTATGAATGTCCGATGAGAAAACAAAAATAGTTTCTATACGAGAAGGAGAGAAGTTGGACTTCTTAGGATACACCTTCCAATATTTGGAAGAGGTTAAACCTAAGTACAAATTATTCCACGATCGTCAAAATAAAGAAGCCATTACGTGTTATCCTCAAAAAGACAAGTATCAAAGTTTCGCTCACAAATTAAGAACGCTATTTGAAAAGAGCTATAATTCCACTGCATATTCTCTGATCTCTAAAATGAATCCAATCCTCAGAGGATGATCTCAATATTTCAACTTAGGTCAAAGTTACAAGACCAGAAATAATATTAATCATCTTCTATATCAACTAGTGTGAAAATGGGCTACGCACAAGCACCCTAGATGAGGAAGAGTCAAGATAGCTAGACGATACTTCTTAAGAGAAAATAATATCAAGGGAACCATTTGAGAAAATGCCGATAGAAAACCCGGAAATACCAACAAATGAGTATTCAGAGGGGTAACATACGATAAATCAGCATTTAAGGAGGCTTTAGGGGGAAAAAGTATAGAGATGGTTAACCCTACACAAGTTGTAGCTACAATTAGCCCGAAACAATATAGAATACCTAAAGACCTTGAATTGATACACGCATATCATCCTGAGTATGAAAAACTGATAGAATTTAATACTAAAGTTAGTATCAAAAGTTTGAAGTTAAATCAAACTAATAAAATCAAATTATTAATCAAACAGAAAGGGAAATGTGATATATGTGGAGAGACGTTATTGAACGAAAAAGGTGAATTCATGTACGATGGTACTACAAACATTCATCACAAAGAAATGCGTAGTAAGGGAGGTGCAAAATCCAAACTAACTAATCTAGCATTAGTACATGAAGATTGTCATATCAGACACCATCGAAGAAAATAACAAATTCTGTTCAGGAATAAGACTCAATGCTATGGAACACTATCAGGTAAATCATTGAGACATGTTTCACAGTATTGCCAGATGGTTGAGCCGTATGCCGGGTGACTGGCTCGTACGGTTCTTTGAGGGGATCTTCACCGTGAGGTGGATTCCATCTCGGGTGGAACATTATATTTAATGTTCGCACTATTTTCAGGGTTATTAGGTACAGCTTTTTCTGTTCTTGTGCGCCGCTGCGCTGCTTTCGTGATATTGAAGTGAAACCGGCTTCATCGTCGTTCTTCCAATACGACGGCAACATCAAACTTAGTTAGACACGAAAGGTGTCTGATGAACATAGCATGTTTGACTAAAGCGTGAAAGGGGTGAAATCGGATTATCTCCCCAACGCGAGTTGCAATTCCCAAGATGAAAGTTGGATTACTTGAAGGATACTTGGAGTGGACCTCAAGAAAAGGGTGTGTGCTTGTCCGTGATCGGCACAGTATAGTATCTTTGAAAATGTGAGAACGTTTCAAAGAAGGAAGTACTATAACGCAGACTACGTGCAGTAGTAAAACGGGGAACGTCCCATCTAAAGGAATTCGGAACACAAAATTAGAACTGCGGGATTGCCTAAGGAACCGAGTATGTCGGGACTACGGTAACAGAGGATTCGTATTAGACACTCTCCAAGTCGGAGAGTGATTGAAGGGATCCAGATTATATTCTCAGGTAAATAATACGAAGGGGTCCGGGGTCCGGCCAGAAAAATTGACTCATATAGAATCTAAATTAAACCTTCCAAAGAAATTCCTGAAACTGTTAAACTTCTGCTCTAACAAACCCACAGGAATTAAAATAAGCGATATCTATGATTTGATGTTAAATGAGAAGATGTTTGAAATCGCCTATCACAAATTGAAATCTAATCCGGGGAACATGACTCCAGGTATCAGCCCAACCACTTTGGATGGAATATCAACTGAAGTCTTCAAGAGGATTATAGAATCCTTGAGAGATGAAAGTTTTCAATTCGACCCTGGTCGTAAAGTAAATATTCCCAAAGGCTCTGGTAAAGGGACAAGACCACATACAATCGCGCCTCCGAGAGACAAGATAGTACAAGAGGTCATGAGAATGATACTGGAAGCTATTTTTGAACCAACATTCTTAGATTTCAGTCACGGGTTTAGACCTAATAAAGGTTGTCATACTGCATTGAGACAAGTTAAAACTCAGTTTGGATCAGCGTCGTTTTTAATTGAAGGAGATATATCTAAATGTTTCCCCTCTATAGATCATCACAGATTAATAGAAATATTAAGAACAAGAGTCAGCGACGAGAAATTCATTAATTTAATATGGAAGTCCCTCAAGGCAGGTTATCTGGAATTTCATCAAATACAAAACTCTATAATTGGAACTCCACAAGGATCCATTATTAGTCCCATACTGTCAAACATTTATCTCCATCAATTTGACATCTTTTTGGCTAATATGAAGAGAAATTTCGACAAAGGGGAAGAGGCCAAAAGGAACCCAGAATACCGTAAACTCGAATACCTCAGAACTAAGGCTCTGAAAGCCGGGGAAAACCAAAAGGCCAACGACCAACTAAAGTTGATGCAAAAGATCCCAGCTAGACTACCAAATGATCCAAACTTCCGCCGAATGTATATCGTAAGATATGCTGACGATTGGGTCATAAGTATCCGGGGTCCTTTAACAGAGACCAAAGACATCCTTTCCAATATTAACAAGTTCTTAAGGGATAATCTTAAATTGGAACTGAGCGAAACTAAGACATTGATAACTAACCCAAGAAAAGAGCCAGCTCTATTTTTGGGTACACATGTTATAATGTCCGAACATTCAACATTCCACCCGGGTGCTCATGGACAAAGAAAGAAATCGGTAAGTCAAATCGTGTTGAACGCCCCAGTAAGTCGGATCTTCAAGAAACTAAGTGAGGCAAAATTTATGAACGTAGAAAGCAAGAAAAGTCTCCCAAGGTTCCTTTGACTACACGAAGACAAAGACGCCATCATTACGCTATACAATAGTGTATTGAGGGGGTATCTGAACTACTACAGTTTCACTAATAATTATGCTCACACGGCAGCAACTCTAGAATGAATCCTAAAGAACTCGTGTATGAAATTGTTGGCAGCAAAGTTTAAGCTTCGTAAAATTACCAACGTACTAAGAAAGTTTGGGAAAGACCTGAAAGGATCAGATAATAGAGCCTTCTTTAAACCATCTTATAAAACAAATGTCTGGGACTTTAAAATATCCGTGTCTCCTAGATTAAGCACGATATTCTCCTCAGGAATTTAGGCAGCTAGACTGTACAGTTTAATCTGTATCAAATGCGGGTCAGATACCCAGGTGGAAATGCATCACATCAGAATGATGAAGGACCTTGATCCTAAAACCTCTGAAATAGACAGAATCCTGATCAAGAAGAGAAGAAAACAAATTCCTCTTTGTATAAAGTGTCATGTCGAACATCACGCAAAACACCCAGCCAAATCAGTAGCAACCAAGAGGAAATAAAAAAAAGCTAAAAAATCTTGATAGGGGCCAGGTAAGATAGAAGTTTAATCGGTATAATATAATTGGAGAGCTGTATGATGGGAAACTATCACGTACAGTTCGGGAAAGGGGGGTCAGTTTTACAATACAATCCTATTCGTTGGATCCAAAAAAGGCTGGCTTACCCAGTTCATATCAGAATGGAGCTTAGTGGTCCTGGTGTACAATATATTGCTGGTGCGCCGTTTTATGTGCGATTTAAGTCCGGGGATTTAGACCCTATAAGTTGTTGTCAATACTTATTAAACCTACTGACTTATCTCATAACGAAAGAAGTGAGGGAGTGCAGCATGTCAGTAAATCCATATCTGTCGATAGCTAAACGATTTGACGAGAGTGGAGAGGTAGACGCTTTCTATGTATTAAATTTACTAACTATGGTAGGATTATGTGTTTCCATAGGGATTAGTTTAGCGTGAGCCCTATATTGAGTATTAACGGTAATGTCAGCAAGTGCTGTTAAAGACAACTACTCAGTTACTACCTCAGAGAGAGGACACATAGTATACAATACTAAGGAAAGACGAAGACTTATCGTGGAGAATACGGGATTGCCTACAGAGAGAAATCTCCAAGGTAACGGATCCGTAATAATAGGTAGAGTTTGACTAAGATTTAAACATACTGAAGTGCGGAAGTCAGAGATATCTCCCAAACCTGAGGCTGGCAATGGTCGAGGGTCACTAGGAGAAATGCTTGTGTTTGATTGCAACGGAAAATGTATTAACCCTTACGAGGTCTTATGTAAGATTGAGGTGTTAAATACAGCTTATATGAATATAAAATCCGAACCAGGTAATATGACACCTGGGGCCGATAAAGAAACTTTGGATGGAATAACCGAGAAATGATTCGAAGAGATTTCCAAACAATTGTCACGAGAACAATTTAAATTCAGACCTACTAGAAGTGTGTATATCCCTAAAATCAATGGAAAAATGAGACCGCTGGGTATAGCTCCCCCTAGGGACAAGATAATTCAAGAGACCTTTAGAGCTATCCTAGAACAGGTTCTTGAACCAAAATTCTCACCTAGATCTCATGGATTTAGACCTTCTAGAGGATGTCACTCAGCTTTAGCTATGATTAGATACTGAAATGGAATAAAATGATTCATAGAAGGAGATATTAAATCTTTCTTTGATAACATAGATCACCACATACTTGAAAAGCTACTTCGAAAACATTTTAACGATCAAAGGTTCATAGACCTGTACTGAAAGATGGTCAAAGCAGGTTATGTTGAATATGGAAAGAGGAAAAGTTCTACAATTGGGGTCCCACAGGGTGGAATCGCTAGTCCAATACTATCNANTTNAATATTGAATGAACTGGACGGTTATATACAATCACTGATAGAAGAAAATAACAAAAAAACTTAGAGGTAGAAAACATACGATGAGAAATCCCTCTTATGTTATGGTCGATAGTCGTATCGGAGCGATAACTAAACTGGAAAGAAAGTGGAAAATTGCGGGTAAGGTACTAGACGATGCAAGAAAGAAAGAGAGGCTAGAGTTAATCAAGACAAGGTCTTTAATACCTTCCACGATACCGAACGCCGATCTAGCTAAGATATACTACGTTAGATACGCAGATGATTGACTAATTGGTATAGCGGGATCCGCTGATTTTGCCAAGAAGTTGAAACACAAGATATCCAACTATCTATCCAACGAACTTAAACTAGAACTTTCCCTAGAAAAAACCCTTATTACCAATGCATCCAAAGAGAAAGCTTATTTTCTCGGGGTTGAGATACAGAGAACATCTAGTGTAAAAGGAGAAATTAAGAGATATAAGAACTCTAAGGGACATTCACAGAGAGTTCCTACAACATCTACAGTAATGAACGCCCCTATCAGAAAAATTGGTGGATAAAATCAGAGATAAAGGTATTGTAGAATGGAAAACAGGAGCTCTTCGTGAGGACAACATGAATCCACTACCTATCCTGAAGTGAATGAATTTACCAATTAGAGATATCATCCTACGATATAGAATGATCTGGAATGGGTACTATAACTATTACTCCTTTGCTAATAACAAACCTAGGCTTATACTAATATACTGAATACTAAGAAAAAGCTTAGCCAAAACTCTTGCCGCTAAACTTAAACTTAAGACAGTTAGTAAGGTGTACGGAAAATTTGGAATGAACATTAGACATCAAGTACCTGGAACTGATAAAGTGATCGACTTCTCTAGACCAGGTCTACTACCCACAATTAAGGACTTTAAAGGTAACACAAATTACAACGACGAACTTAGAGTGGTAGACTGGAGTCTGATAACGATAAACTTCTTCAATTACGTATGTGCGAATTGTGGCTCAAGCGATAACCTACAGGTTCATCACGTTAAGCATATCAGGACTATAAACGCTAAACTTAATAGTTTCGACAAACAAATGGCAGCGGTAAATCGTAAACAGGTAACACTATGTACAAGCTACCATCGCGCGGTGCATATGGGAAGATATGATGGTATGTCTCTAAAACACCTCGAAGAAATTAAACATAATTAGCTCATCTTACCTTATATATCATATAAGAATCCTTCGTAATCTACACTGGATAATAGTAAAAGCATGGTTACCTCTGATGGAGAGCCGTATGCGATGAAAGTCGCACGTACGGTTCGGGGGAGAATCGTTGGCTTACTAAGGGACGAATAACTATTATTCAACTACGGGCTGGCGGTTTATCCTACATAATCAATTATATAATAGTATTATCACAGCGCATGCTATATTAATGAGTGCGCCGCTGAGCTTTGTTGTCTGGCTGATCTTTAACAGATCCGCGAAAATAAGTAGTCGTGTAAAGGACTATCAGGCTGGTAGGATCAAACCCTACGGGGAAACTCAAACAGCTAAGCTGATAGTAAAGGGAGCAAACGTAACCAGCTCTCGGGTTATAGGATTTGTTTCTGACCTATGGTATACAACGCTTAGGATAACGAACTTGACTACACGTATTCTCCTTCAGAATAGGAACCTTGCCGAATGAGAGACTAGGGCAAGAGCGTCGACTACTCTAATTTTATCATTAGTTTTAGAGCTACTTAAATTAAGCGACGGGAGCCCTCAAATAGAGACAAAAAGATACGCAAGGAGCCGAGTATACAGAGCCAACACAAGGAACTGTGGGATCACCTACGGGATCTGCAACGATCCTATGTGCCTATATAAGGCCGGTGACGGAGTCGTCGTAGTAAGGTTGAAAAACCCAAGGACGACAGTTTCAAGTTTAGGATTAAGGCACGTAACTTCAAAAGCCGCCAGAAATGGGACACGTGGCAGCGATGATATCCGCCCAATCCAGGCAGACGAGGTGAGCATGAAGGTTATAAGTAATATGAAAAACTTAGTGACCGCCTATGAATTAATAAAGAGTAATCCGGGTAATATGACCGAAGGAGTCGATAATATCACTCTTGACGGAATAAACCTAAAATACTTCGAAAGAACGCAATCCTTGCTAAAGGCTGGTAAGTTCGAATTCACGCCTGCAAGAAGGGTGCAAATCCCCAAACCAGGTAAGAAAGAGACCAGACCTTTAACAATTGCATCACCTAGAGAAAAGGTAGTACAAAAAGCAATTCAACTCGTACTCGAAAGAACCTATGAACCTAAATTCCTTACGAACTCACATGGATTCAGACCTAACAGAGGTACGCACACAGCAGTTCTACAAATCGACGCTCAATTCCAAAGTGTAAGATACATAATTGAAGCGGACTTCTCCAAGGCTTTCGATACAATACCCCATAAAGAACTAATCAATATACTGAAGGAGGACATAAATTGCCAAAAAACTGTAGCCTTGATCGAATCAGGATTAAAAGCAGGGTTTATCGAATTTGGAAGACTACATGAAAACCTAGCGTTAGAAACTCCCCAAGGATCTATCCTAAGTCCACTACTATGCAATATCTTCTTACATAAGCTAGATTCATATATCGAAACCTTGAAAGAAGAATACGAAGTAGGTACAAAGAGAAAAACTAACCCGGAATACATGAAATACCAAAACCAAGCCAAGTATTGAAGAGCAAAAGGGTACGATAAAACCAAGAGAGAAGAATACTCTAGAATCCTAAAAAAACTACTAGCACTGCCTAGTATAAGTAAGGATAACAACTTTATAAGAATCCACTACGTAAGATACGCCGACGATTTCATTATTGGAATAGAAGGTAGCTATAATCTGGCAAAGGAAATTCTGATGAAAGTCGAATTCTTCGTTAATAACGAACTAGGATTAAAATTCAACCATGACAAAACCCACATAATCGACTTTGAGAAGAACCCCGTTAGCTTCCTTGGTTTCAACATAAGAGGTCCTTTCCATAAGAGAGCACTGAAACCCATAGAAACTATTAGAAGCAACGGTAGAATAATCTCAAGAAGAGCGAAAGGAAGACTTGTCATCGAAATGGATACCGCCAAAGTACTGAAGAAACTGCAAGGTAGCGGATTTGTGAAGATGGTTATATCCCATTGTGATCATAAGGTTTTAGAACACAAAGGAACATTTAAAGGAAATCTTATTAATCTGGGGCACGCAGACATCGTAAGATACTACAACTCGGTGATAAGAGGATTGCAAAATTACTACAGTTTCTGTAAGAATAGGTTATCAATAGCTAGAGTGGGATGACTATTAAAGGAATCCTGCGCATTAACCCTAGCTAGAAAATTCAAACTAACCACCCTTTCCAAAGTATTTGCTACATTTGGAAAAGACTTAGGAATCCAAGCTGATAATAATAAACGAATATCCTTAGTAGATACAGCCTATCGTAAGGCCATAAATATCTCAAAGATAGTCGGAATCAGCAAGGAACCCCTAAAAGGATTGGAAACAGTTTGAAATGCAAAGTTCACGAGATCTAAAATAAATGAAAAATGTGTAATCTGCGGAAGCAAAAGCGAAGTAGAAATGCACCACGTTAGATCTATATGGGACCTAAAGAACCCTAAAAGCAAACTGGATTTCTTTACAAGACAACTAGCTGCAATAAACAGAAAGCAGGTAGCCCTATGTAAAGACCACCATATCAGACTTCATAACAATACATGAACCGATGAGGAAAGGGCTAAATTTAATTACGAGGCAAAAAGGAAGGGAAGTAGAAACCCTCACTAAACAAAAGAACACCAAAGTCAGCGGGCAGAGCGCCTAGCTAGAAACGGAGAGCCGTATGATTGGAGACAATCACGTGCGGTTCGGTGGGCGGCGGTATGAGAAATCAGACTAGGCCGACCCCACTATTTTTTATGGTCAAAAAAAATTTAAGCTTGAATTTTAGTTCGCAAAATGGGTGCTGCTTCGCAGCAGTAAAAACCGATAATAACCTTATTATAATAAGTAATAATAACCCAGAGGGTAATAAAGACCCTAAAGGTAAGTATGTTAAGATTGTAGTGAAGGATCCTTATAATAATAGAGATATTATACTTAAAGTATCTAAGAAACAAAAAGGTGTATTTTCACCTTCCTCTTCTAATTTAAATCCTTATTGAGTGACAGGATTTTGCGATGCTGAAGCCTGTTTTGGTTTTAGAGTACGTAAAAACCCTAAATTAAAAATAGGTTGAGAGGTGCTTCTTTATTTCTCTATAAACCTGCATGTTAAAGATCTTTCTATCTTATCAGATATAAAAGAATTTTTCGGTGTAGGTAATATTAGCAGTAATAAAGAAACAACTATATACCAAGTTAGTTCTAATAAGGATTTAGTTAATGTTATAATACCACATTTCGAATTATACCCTTTATTAACTAAAAAAAGAGCGGATTTTTTATTATTTAAATTAGCTATTGAAATAATTCAGAAACAAGAACACAAATCTATAGAAGGATTACACAAATTAATAGGAATTAAAGCCTCTTTAAATAGAGGTATTTTAAATGAAGAATTAAACTCATTTTTTAAGAATGTAGTTCCACAAGAAAGAACTGAAGTTACTTTACCAGAAGTAATAGATCCTTATTGATTTGCTGGTTTTACAAGTGGAGATGGAAGTTTCTCAGTAGAAATATTAAAATCTTCTTCTCATAAAATAGGATACCAAGTAATTCTTAAGTTTTTAATTATTCAACATCCTCGTGACCTTGAATTATTGAAATGTTTTATAAGTTTTTTAGGAGGAGGATTTATAAAAGAGCGTACAAACATTTCTGAATATGTAGTGGTAAAATTACCACTTATTACAGATAAACTTATACCCTTATTTCATAAATATCCTATAATAGGAAATAAAAATAAAGATTTTGTAGATTTTTGTAAAATCGCAGAGTTAATGAATAGTAATGCTCATAAAACTCAAGAAGGATTAGATGAAATTAGAGAAATTAAATCTGGTATGAATTCAAATAGAAAATAGATTTTTATTTAACCTTGTAGTTATTATTATTATTATCGAGATCTTTAATCTTGAAGATATAGCCGCACACCCATAAAAAAAAATGTACTACCNTNTTNTTTTTTATTAGCCTGCTAATAAAATATGCGAGGCTCATAGGAGCTAATTTAAAATTAAATCTTAAAAATTAAGGCATGGCCGTGTAAAGTAGAAATACTATACATTATTAGTTCACTATATGCTGGAACTCCTTTAGAGCTTTTGATACTAGTATTGCAGACTTTCGGAACATATCTGTAAACGAAAAGCGGCAGGATACAGTTACAACTCAAAAGACTAAATACAGTAAAAATTTAAAAGATTAGGTTATCAGCAGGAAACCCCAGATAAGAGGGCTCAATGTAGCATTAAACACTCTTATTTAGTAGGATCCTCAGAGACTACACGTGAAATACCTTAGTAAATATGTTTTCTTATCTTATCGTTTTAGTATTGTATGCTAAGCTTCACGGCTTTTAATATAGAACGATTATGAAAATATAAAATTAGCGTGCCTATTTTAAATAATATTTTCTTTTTTTTGTTTTATATCTTCTGATTTTAAAATTTCTGCTATATTATTAGCTGAGGGTGCTTCTACCGCTTCACCTGAAGATGTGGAAGCTCAAAGAGCTAGACTAAAAGAAGAAATAAGTAAATTAGAGGAGATCCGTGAAGAGCGTGAGCGTACAAATAAAAAGCATTCTCAAGAACAAGACGTTGATGACCCTAACCAAGAAAATACTGTAAATGAACTTGAAGGTTTAGATGAGATTAAAGACTTAACTATGAGAATCATAGTGGAAATAGTTAACTGATTGAATAATTAATTAATTAATTCTAATTTTATTTAATTGTTTAATTTTATTTTCTCTTTGATAGTATCTTTAGGGAGCTGGATATGCCCCTTTTAGTGTTTTTTTTGTAGATTAATTAAGAGTACTTGGCGTGCTACATATTTAAAGGTAAAGATATAGTCCGTACATTAATGAAAGTTAATGATAAAACGTATGCCTGCTTTAATTGGAGGTTTTTTTCGACGCGGACGGTTTGTAGTTGAGTGTGATTACACACTGACCCCCATAGGCTTACCTGTGAGTTACAGGAAAGGGTCAAGGTTAAATGCTGCGGTCAGTTCCAACGAGTTCTGGTCGTGAGGAAGCACTAAATGGGAAAATGGTAAGAGTAGTCATAGATACCAGAGTACCCTACCTAGCTGAGAGATAAAAGTAAGTTGAGCACAAGCTAACTTATGGTCTAAAGACGGTTCAGCAGTAAACGATCGACTACTACCATCAAGGGGATCGTAGTTCAATACAACGAGAACACAGATAGTAGAAACCCTATCTATATGAGCCTATCTCATAGAACATACCGTAACAGTAAGCGACTTACTTCTTAATCCAGGCAATAACACGCCGAGCCAACTACAAGTTAAACGTGGGAACCCCGGAAAGATAGGAAGATTCCTATTCTTGGACTGAATTGTGTCACTGACCTATTATATACCAAAGCTCATGCCAGGTTATAGTAGCCAAGACGGGGGCAAGATAGCAGAACAAGCAAAGGTCGGAGGTAATGCTCCGAATATTCGAGATATGGCGATGACCTATAGCTCTATCCCGAAGGCACCAAACCATGGTGTACTGCCGAATTCTGTATGCCTTAATGGGACTGCACTTAATTCATTTGCAGTAGGTAGAAAAGTCCAGGACCTCTTCGGAGCGAGACACGCATCCTCCTACACTACTCCAACTCCTGAAGAACTCTCTAGGGAGGAAAGAGTAGGAATAAAACAAAAAGAACTGGTTCAGTTAGCTAAACTAAAAGGAGTCTATGATAACGAGGTCCTTAATAGACAGGTACTTTTAGTGAGATCCAGGCTATTCAGAGAATACGCCACGGAATTGATTAGTAATAAACCCGGTTCTCAAACACCGGAGATAGATAAGGAAATCTACGAAAAGGACAGGGAGGAGTCTTTCGAAGAATTGGTGGAATACCTAAGAACAATGATCTACCACCCTAACCAGTACAAAGCCAAAGCTGTCAAAAGAGTATGGATCCCCAAACCAGGTAAGGATGAGAAAAGACCACTAGGTATACCCACAGTTAAGGATAGAGCTTTTAAAGCTCTGATCAACTTAATCTTAGTCCCACTTGTGGAATTGACTAACGATCCTAATAGTTATGGATTTAGACCGTACAGAGACTGTAAGATGGCAATAGCTGCCGTACGTAACCAACTAAAAACTGTAGACGTACAAAAAGTCAGAGGATCGTTAAGTAGAAGATACAAGTCGGTTGAACAAAGTGGGAACTTCTTAATCCCTAATCAGGAGAAATGAATCCTAGATGCAGACATCAAAGGGTTCTTTGACAATATAAATCATGACTGATTGATAAATAACTTATTCTTACACCCAGAATTGAAGAAGATTGTCAACCAATGATTGAAAGCTAAAATCTTTGATAATGGGACATACGAAGACCCTATAAACGGAACTCCACAAGGAGGTATAATATCACCTACACTTGCTAACTTTACCTTGAACGGTTTAGAAAAAGTAATAAAAAGGTCAATTCACCCCCTAACGAGATCCAAGGATCAACGTATGCAAATTAAATATAGCGATGGAAGATATCGTCGGATAAACGTATCTACAGAGTGCATCAGATATGCGGATGACTTCATTGTAATCACAAGAAGCAAAAACATATTAGATAAATACATCACTCCTTCAATTAACGAATTCCTAAAGGAGAGAGGATTGCGATTAAGTCCACCAAATACTAAACAATACCAACTGATCAGTCCTAATGCTCAGTTGGACTTTCTAGGATATACTTTCAAATACATGACTAAATGATCCTCAAAGAGAACTATGATTTACTCAAGGCAAACACCTGGATCTATCGCACTTTACCCTAACAGAGATAAACTGATGAAGTTTATAGCTAAAATAAAGGATATTGTACATGACTCACAGAATTTATCTGCAATTGAATTAATTAGTAAATTAAACCCAATTGTTAGAGGATGAGCAAATTATTACAATCTTGATAATAGCTCACACTATCGTAGTGTACTTAGAGAGGCCCTATACAGACTTATCTGATTATGAATGAGGAAAAAACATCCTACATTAGGTAAGAGAAAACTGGCTAATATGTATTTCTTAAGAACCGATGAAAGTCTCGACCCAAGAGATATCGACGAGAACTCACCGATACCAGATAATACCATCGACAAAATTGGTTATCTAAAGTTCAAAAACTATAAATGAACATTCTCCGGTTTAAGTAACACTGAATCTAGATTCTCCCGTAAAAAGGAAGGTAGAACAGCGTTCTTGCTTAACCCTACAGGAAGTTCGCCAATAGTGGCCGCTATTAAACACTTACTACCAGAGGAATTGAAAGCTGTAAACGCTTTTGACGACACAATAATGGTAGAAAAACTAATTAGGTCAAAACTCCACATATCGCTAATCTCAACTCCTAAAACACCTACTCTAAAAGATAAACTTTTTAAATCACAAAAAGGATTATGCTCATAGTGTTACAAGATAATCAACCCTGATTATCTACACTACAACAGTGTACATATACATCATATAGAGCCTATTAAGAAAGGAGGAACCAAGTTTGCGTTAAAGAATCTAACGTTAACCCACTCCTGATGTCATAGAGCACATAAACATTAAGTTTTAACATCTTGTTCTAAAACAAGTTACTCCTTTACGCAAGAATAGCTGTCGGTAGGAAATAAAACCCTCGCTTACACGATGAGAAACATTATCGAATACTGATTCATTTTGGTGAGCCGTATGCGGGGTGACTCGCACGTACGGATCTTTGAGGGGATATCACCGCGAGGTGTGTTCTATCTCTAGTGGTAATTTTTTATTACCATTATTAGTAGGTGGGCCGGACATGGCAAACAAGGGATCACTTTCTTTTTCCTACGACGCCGTTTTTTTTTTTTTATTTTTTTATTAAAAAATCCTTTTCAAACTTTACGGATAAATTGAGATTAAATGTTTATTTTAGTAGCTGTGCGTCCACAGGTTTTAATAATAATCGAAAGAATTTAGGTCCCTATCTAGCAGGTTTATTTGAAGGAGACGGGCATATTTGAATTCAAAAACAAAAGGTACTAAGAAACATAATCCAAGATTTTGTATTACTTTTGGTTTAAAAAATGAGCCTTTATGTAAGAAATTCTTGGATATTATAGGATCAGGATTTATTAGGTATAAACATTCTGAAAATGCTTGTGTTTTAGTTGTTTCACCTGTTGTTGGTTTAAAAAAAATTGTAAATTTAATTAACGGTGAGCTAAGAACACCTAAAATTCATCAACTACATAGTTTAATCGATTGATTAAATTTAAACCATAATGCTCAATTAGAAAAATTGCCTTTGAATAAAGGTAGTTTAGATAATAACAGTTGACTTAGTGGATTTGTGGATGCAGATGGAAGTTTTTCTGTACAATATACTAAAACAGAGGACGGTGCAAAAAAGAGAAAAATCTCTTGTAGAATGAGAATTGAACAAAGAGTATTAGATCCTATAACAAATGATAGTTATTCTGACATATTGAATCAAATATGTACATTTCTAAATTGTAATTTGTTGACTAGAACCCAAAAATCTACGAATAATACTTTTTATACTTTAGCTGCAACTAGCAAGGTATCTTCAGCTATTTTAATTAAATATTTTAGTAAATATCCGTTATTTACAAGCCTANGGGGGTAGGTGGCTACCTGCTACTTGCCCTGCTATACCTGCCCTGCCACACCTGCCCTGCTAACTTGCCCTACTAACGCGACCCCTTATATACTGCTACCTTACACCGCTTACCTACACTTATATAGATCTATAAACTTAGCTAGAGCTAACGTACTTTTTTTATTTCTATATACTTTAATATAGTATTATAGATCTATTTATTTACTTTATAGACCCTCCTATGCTAGGACCTATTAAATTGGTGCTTTTTATATAGATAAGCGCTTAGGACTAACCTGTATCCAAGTTGCTTGCTACCTTAGCTCTTGTTTACAATCGATTTTTGCTACGGGCGCCCTATTATACGCGGGTATATAAAACACTATAATATAACAAAAACAGTATATATAATATTTATTTTATATAAACCCTATTAAATCCCTTATATTTTGTTAATAATAATACTATAAAACTAAAATACTATTAACTTTATTAATTTATAACATTTTAATATTTTTTAACAATATTAACGTTATTACTATAAAATATATTTAATTTAAATAATATTATTTTTATATATATTAGTTTTTATTATAACTTATATAAATATATAAATCCTTAAAATTAGTTATATTTTTAAAGCTTTATTAAGCTACTATTAATTTTATTACGCAATATTTTAATATTTTATAATTATATTATTATTAACTTTATTTTATAATATTTTAATATTTTTTAATAACTATTATACTATATTTATTAACTACGNTATAATANTTAATAATTATACTACTATATAAAAAAAACTAATTAAATTAAAAGATTAGTTAATAAAAATACTAAAGCTTNNTTTATATACTAGTNNTTTAATACTAAACCCCTANTAGGTAGCTACTACTACCTACCCTGCT